>CM034354.1:95002427-95014875 GCA_019925275.1 Mytilus edulis
CCACTTTAAGCAGCAGATCATTAACTCTAAAACAATACCACGTATAATAGACCTATACATTAGACAATTTTCTTAAATAACCTTAATTAGTCTTACCATATTTCCTCTTTGACATTCTGCAATTGATAAAAATATTCCAACAAAAAGAAATGGTAACAAATTTACTCGCATTTTTTCACGTTACATTTAATGCGACAAAAAGAAACAAAATAGCGAGAACGTTTCTCACGGTAACGTTATATAGTACAATATAACAGTCTAACATATTAACACATTGTAATACATGTATGACATAAGTCATTGTGACACGTGATAGACTGCCCACTGCAGGACAATAAAATCTGCCAAAGTTATGTATTAATACATGTATCTTAAATATGGTATTCATTTTTAACATTTATATAACAGAGATACATCAATCTAATGTGTAAAAATGATTTATTCAATACAAAATTTAAAAAAAAACCTCGTAAGTCATACACATGTTAGTATCAATTGTATTCCTGATATTTTTTGTGATAGAGTCGCCTGGGCTCTTTCTAAAAAAATCGTCCATCAAAAATGGATCGTAAGTTACTAGTATACGGAAATGATTAGGACCTCGGAGTAGAGCTCTGACTTTTTAGCAAAGTTATCCCGTCTTCTTAATTGTCTTTTGTATTCTTATTTTCCATTCAACCGACCATTTTTTTCTTTGAAAGACCGCATGCTACAT
Organism: Mytilus edulis; assembly: GCA_019925275.1. Taxonomy (NCBI): domain Eukaryota; kingdom Metazoa; phylum Mollusca; class Bivalvia; order Mytilida; family Mytilidae; genus Mytilus; species Mytilus edulis. The sequence goes on from CM034354.1 coordinate 95,003,143, forward strand.
AACGGTGGTTCGAAATATGTTGAAATATTTTCCGTTGGACGTTAAAGGGGCACTATAGCTGTCAAATTCATGTTCATCGATTTTAATCAAATTTTCATATTTGATTTATAACGATGTAAAACATTTATCAAATCTATAAAAAGTCTAAAATAAACAATTAAGAGGGCACAGGCATGAAAATGCCTAGCTGCGTGTCGTGTGTATTTTAGTCTAGACGCCATCTAATTAATAATCGAGTTGACCTCTAAAGTCATCCGATGACCATATAAACGATGTAAACATAAAATATAGATATAAATAGATTAAGCAAACTCGTGCTGTTGGATTATTCTAGGTCTATTTAATTTCATATTATAGATGAAAAATAAATATTTATCATCGTTTTAACCTGTATAAGAATGATTATTTGATGTGTCGAATCAGTCAATCAAATGATTTACCTTTGTTTCACTTTCAATGTTGACATTCTTTTCCTTTGAATTACTTTACACATACAATTCACGTGTTATCCATCTCAAGCTAAGGGGTTAAATTGAAGTTCACATGGATACGGATTCAATGAGGTCGAATTATTCACTTGCAAGTTGACAAAATTGAACTATACTGGCTGCTAAAAGCGAATTATTATTTCACTATTTGCATTTCATTAATGATTGAGCAAAAAACAAATATATTAGATTTTTATATATCTCGTAGCTAGTGCCCCTTAAGGGAAACAACTATCAAATAACTTATCGATTATTGAATGGTGAAAATAGTCCTTTTATATACAAAAGAACAGTTAATGATATTTTGCATTAGAGTTTTTACAGTCAGTATAAGTAAGTTATATTTACTTGATGACGTTAAGCAGATACAAATACAACAAAATAACATGAACCATGGAGCTTTCTCTTATCATCATTTGGTTTATGTATAAATGTGATGTGAAAGTTCTATTTTGTTCATTGAATAAAAAAAAATTGCATCCACTTATAACGAGGAAATTGCTCAAATTGCTCTTGAACCAAAATCTTAAGTGTATCTTTATTTTTATCTTATAAAACTTAGATGATGAAGTGTTTTACACGTACTGAATATTGCCCAAGGCATTTACACGACTATAAATGTTAACATGACAATAACATATGTACCAACACTTGCAGACAATAATTGACAGTAGAACATAATAGTTATGTATGTATCATGAACAATGCTGTAATTTGGTGAGAAGGTGAGAATTTAAAAAAAAAATCTTGCGCAAGACGGATTGAACAGGACAACATGTTTAATGAATATTCACAAAAAAAACATGCCAACCCGCTCAGCCTGAAATTCAAGTTGTTGTTTCCTAATCATTTTATAGAATAAACATTAAAATAAAAATAAGATCATGTCAATAGGACAACATTTCCTGCGTTTAATATCACATTTCCCGAGTGTACTATCACATTTCCCGAGTGTACTATCACATTTAACATGCATTTTAACAACTATTGCAACGTTTGGGGTGCAATTTAAATTGTTATATGCTGTATTAAAGTTATAAGTACACGAAAAAGAAAAAAAGAGAAACTTATTATTGATAACAAATTTTGTATATGCAAGAAAATACATAGGTTGTAATGACTTACGACTTTGATTTGTGGGATTATGAAGTGGAAATGTGTCTTAACATTCCAGTTTCCAATTACTTCCATATTTTCAATTATAGCTTATTTTTTTGGCAGGACAAACTGTATCCCTGTCTATTCAAAGTTCAATGAACGAGCATGGTGAACTGTGCGCGTTTTCATTCCTTTGCATTACACATTATTATATATTATGGTGAAAATTGCAAAAAAAGAAATAACAAAATAAGAACTTATTATAATATCTTGCGAATTAATATCAAAATCTTCAAAAACATGCTCTTTCAATTAGGTTTAAATAGTACCTACATATAAACTGTTAAAATGTAAACGTTTGACTATTTATTGGAAAGTAGAATACTTCTGTTACATAAATATAGTCTGTTTTTAACAATACAATGCACATATATTGGGTACTAGCATCATTAAGTCAAACTAAATTAACGATATCTTCACAATTGTAGTATTTGAGTTTAATTTTAAACGGTTTCCGTCTTATATGATAGTGGCCGCATTTGTGTTCATTCTTAATATTTAAATGTAAGTTGTATTTGATGATAATACATAACATATATAAAGGTTCAGAGTGAACACGGATGCGGCCACTTTCATATTTGACAAAAACCATCTGAAAAGTGACATATTGTGGAATATTTGATAGATTTTTCATATTTAAGCTTGAACATAAACTAATTGGATCGACTGAAGTAGACACTTAAGTGGTTTTTTTTTAAAAGTGTCCAAAATCTCGATATATGGCCTTATTGTTCGCTGGCTTATTGTTCGCTAGCTATTGTTCGCTATCTTCAGCCTGGTGATACAATACAATAGAAAATGATATTACAGTAAACTAGATTTAAAGGGAAATCACACTATTTATACTACTAATAATAATTCATTGAAATTTTCATGTAGACAGATCATACGTATTACAAAATTTTAGGCGAAAAACAAATTGGGGTCACCGATGTTGTTTTCGAGATATGACGTCATTAAAAAAGTAAAGAATCGCGTTATACCGAAATATAAAAATAGCGCTCTAAGTTGCGGGTGCGTCTAAACACTGCTAAGGAGTCCTTAGTGCACTAAGGACTCTGACTTATAACATGCCACTAAGGACTAGATGGGGTGCTGTTACATGTAATTTCTTTTCATATTATGGTAAAGAATGATATTTAATGGATAAATTTCAATTTTTGTAGAAAAATAATCATAGATAAATAAGATATTCAACATTATTTAAACACGTGCCCGTATTTCTTTGATGTGCCGAAAATCAATGAACCGTTTGACACGTGTCAAATTACATAACTGATTACACGGGAATCATGCTATTTGTTGTGTTTAATGGACAAGATTGGTAAAGTTGGATACTAATAAATGAATTGTTGTTGAAATACTATTAATGTGGGTTTTTTTCAGAATGAAGAAGTATTTTTTCTCAAGTGTATTTTGTAATTATTTTGTGTAAATAATAAATTTGTCTCCAGAACAACATATTATATCTAATGAAGGTTGTTTAATTTGATTTTCATATTAATAAATGACAGAATATATATATTTCTTTTAAATATTTTAATTCACATTTATATATATATATATACATATGTAGGACTCTAAAGTGCGATGGTACTCTAAAGTGCGATGGTCACGCTAAAGTGCGATGGTCTACGCTAAAGTACGATGGTGTCTCACGCTAAAGTGCGATGATCTACGTTAAAGTACGATGGTGTCTCACGCTAAAGTGCGATGGTTCAAAGGGTAAAATTCGAAGTATTAAAACATCGAGGTTTAAAAAGTCTTTTTGCAGAAGCTAGTATGCTATAGTACAACATATGTGATAGGCTTTACAATTTACCGGTAGGCTGAAGTGATTGTTTCTAAATTAACAAGTCCGATCATGTAATAATTGGTCCCCTTTAATTAAGGTGTATTCTTTCTTATTTTTTTTTCTTTGCCTTTCTCATTGATTATTTAGTTTTTATTGGTTGGAAATGAAAGAAGAGAGGTGAAATAAACTTTTGGATGTTGTATTTTAACTGATTTTGATATGGAAAGAGTGATTAGGCTAAGTGCAAAAAGGTAATATTTACAGTTTTCGGAACATCTCTTGACTTGTCAATAGGGGTAGGGATGTGTATTGGCTTAATTTGTAAAAGTGATTGCGTCAATCTTTCTGAATTTTGGATATACTTTTGAACAGGAACTATACATTACACACACAAAAAATTGGACAAAAGTGCATGGTGCAAATTTTTTAATGTGACAAAACATTATAAAGAACTAATAGAGAAATTAATTGTGGTCTGTGGCCTGCTATTAAGTTAATTTATGTTTTGCAAAATATTATTTTTCATGTAAAATGATTTTTAGACAATTCGGAGCGTATTGAATATTTGGATAATTGGTGTAGATTGCCGTCCACACTAGTGTTTATACAACCTCTCTTACATTTGTCATTGAAAATTGAAAATATAAAATTCGTTCACTGTCGGAATATGCAACATTTATTGTATAAGCTTTAATCTAAATGAGAGAGAAATGCAATGTTTGCCGAGCTTTCTCCTTTTTTTCGTAGCGAGTACAAATACATGTTTTATTTTCCGGCAATGTACAGTACGAACTAATGTTTTAGCAGAAGACAATTTACAGTTCACGCACGAAAACATGTATCTCTATTTTACCGACGTTACTTTTCATTAAAATCGACGGCATTTTAACGAAGTACACTGCCACATAAACAATGATTCGAATGTATCAGTTCGCTTCAAATAGAAGCAGGATAGGTATGCGTATACTGTTTTGTATTTATATAGTAAAAGGGCAAATTAGGGTCGACTGTAGTCCTTCTTCCAACACTCAAAAAAATAAACATTGTGATTCAGCCGACAAAGAACACGGTTAAATTAAATTAATTACTAGTAAGTAATGGACATTTGGTGTAAAAATTGTTAATCAAATATTCCTCATCTATCTTCTGGCATGTTCATTTTTAGTTTGTATGAACGAAGGTTAACGTCATTATCGAACTACGTTTTTAACGTCTATATTTTCGCGGACCATCGGACTTTAGCGTATGGAAGCATCGCACTTTAGCGTAGGCCATCGCACTTTAGCGTGACCATCGTACTTTAGCGTCCCCATCGCACTTTAGAGTCCTACACATGTATATATTATACAGATATTTACATTACATTTCATAGCACTGAATATAAGACATTTAAATGTTCAAAATCGCGGCTGTGTTCGGGCAACCCTAGGTCTTTTTGTCTGGCATGGTTTCTTGGCAAGTCTTTGGGGGTAACGGCATAGTAAAGTCATACAGAGTACTTGTCACAGTTTTTTCTTTTTCTGCAGTCAATCTTGACTTGTCACTGTCTTTCATAAGTTTATGAAAAAGACGATCTTTTTGGTCAGCTGATTTTGTAAGCCAGCATTGATACAATAATTGGTGGCGCTTATAGTATCCAAACAGCAGGTAATTGCCTTGGCTGTACATGTGCAGTGCTCGTCTTAAGTCGGCAAACTCCAGCTTGACTAGTTCGTGGAGAATTTTAACAAGTTCTGGTATGCTTTTTGGTTTCCAGTTAATCGCCGTTTTGAACACATGATTTATTGATTCACAATTGTTATTTGTCCATAAATCAACATGCTGAAGCTGATTACGTGGTTTTAATACATATTCGTACAATCGCTCTTTAAGTTTTTGAAAGTACGTGTCGAAATTTGGGTAAGAGACAGATATGTTTGCTGATTTTTCGTTGATCTCATCATGATCTTGGGCTGTGATAAGTCCAGTAGCACCGAAAATTGAATTTGATACTTCGTAGTGTTCTTTGTCGTTGGAACCAATTTTATTTTTCAGGTGGTCGGATACATTATCTTTAATGTGTTTTGTACATAAAAGTCTTGTTGCGTTTGGAAAGACGCTATAATCTAATGCTTAAGTCAGACCACCTTCGTCGTCACTACCAACACGTATCTCTATACTGTTAATTGTTTCTTGCAAGCGTGCTTTAATGTGTGACAGGAAAGTATGATAGGATAGAAATGATCCTTCCCAATGTATTTAACAATGGGCCGATGAAAATTGGATGATCACTAGTTTCCTTGCGCTCAACTTTATTGTTTTTGTAGACAAAGTTAGTTACTCTTTCATATTTATATATTAATCTGACTAAAATTCGTTAAGGGGGTTCGCGGGTCTAAATCATTTATATAGGATTTCTCTATATTTTTCTATAAATGAACTTTATCTTATAGTTAATAGAAAAATAAAAATAAAAAAGTGGGGTCACCGTTCATTTGCGCTCACAATCTGCCTTCGAAAGAAGCATACATTTTTTGTATAGGTGGTTTTTTCTGTTGAACTAATATGAGAAATAAATGTAAATATCGAAATAAAAAAAGAATTTATTACAGAAATCGCTAAAATTTTACAATAATTTAGTTTAAGTACAGCTTATATGGAAATTATATTAAAAAATATAGGTCACCGATGAGTTAAAATAGATATTTCAATTCTAAAGCCAAAAAAATGGCATTTTTCCACCAAAGGGAGATAATTTGGAACTTTTTCAATGATGTATATATTTTAAAAGTCATCTGGGACCAACACGAATTGATTGTTTTAAATGATTTTTGTACCATAGGACGTAGTACTGTTGACCATTTAAGTACATTGGCTACTATTATAGAAACTAGAAAACTTCGTAAACAATCAACATATGTGGCATTCATTGACTTCAAAAAAGCTTACGATTGGATAAATAGAAATTTATTATTTTGTAAATTAAAAACACTTGGTATTAGTTCAAAAATGTTAAAATCACTTTATTCTCTTTATAACAATGTACAGGCTTGTGTTAAAGTAAATGGTAACTTAACCGATTGGTTTGACGTAAATTGTGGTCTAAAACAAGGGTGTATCCTTTCGCCTTTATTATTTAATATTTATATTAATGATCTTGTTGATGAGGTCAAGAAATTGAACATAGGTATAGACATTGAAAATGATAAAGTTAGCATGTTGTTATATGCAGATGATCTTGTTTTTATCACTGAGAATGAGAGTGATTTACAAAAAATATTAGATGTTTTGAATATATGGTGTTGTACTAATGACCTAACTGTTAACTTAGAAAAATCTAAAATAGTACATTTTAGAACACAGTCTGTATCTAAATCAAATTTTTCATTTTTGTTTAATGGTAACAATGTAGATATTGTTTCCCAATACACATATTTAGGTTTATTGTTTACTGAGCATTTAAGCTATGATAATATGGCAAAAGCAGTTGCTAAAGCCGCCAGTAGATCGTTGGGTCTGTTAATATCCAAATGTAAAGCTAATGGTGGATTTCAATATTGTACATTTACAAAATTATTTGATACACTTGTATGGTCTGTAATAGATTATGGTGCCTCTATATGGGGAATACGTGATTTTTCATGTATAAATAGTATTAAAAATAGAGCCATGCGTTTTTTCATGGGTGTAGGAAAATACACGCCTAATATGTCTTTGTATGGTGACATGGGCTGGATGCCATGTAAAATCAAACAGTGGACTAGTGTTTTTAGAAACTGGACACGTTTTAATAAAATGAATGATGATAGAGTAAATAAAAAAGTGTTTATATGGGGTAACACATGTAAAAAAGTCAAAAATTGGCATTTTAGAGTAAAAAATAAGTTTAAAGAACTTAATATGGAATATTTGTGCAATGGTGCTATTTTGAACAAGGATTTAGTTAAGAATATTGAAAATGTATGTTTTGAAAAATTTAAGGGAGAATGGTATGACAAGATTATGTCAGATGATAAAAATAAATTACGTACATATAGAATGTTTAAAAATGTATATGGCGTAGAAAATTATTTAATTTTTAATATACCAGGTAGATACAGGAGTGCTTTAGCAAAATTTAGATGCGGTGTAGCACCCATCAGAATTGAAACTGGTCGTTATGAGAATATTGATATTGAAAATAGATTATGTTTTAACTGTACTGATGATGTTGAAGATGAAAAACATGTTTTGTTAAACTGTCCTGTATATTCAGAGATTCGTAATGTTATTTTTAACCATGCTAGTATTGTTGATGAGAATTTTTTACATATATCTGATAATGAGAAATTTATATTTCTTTTTACAAATGAAAATATGGTATTTTATACTGCCAAAATCTGCTATGAAATTTTAATAAAGCGAAAATGTATTTTATATTCGTGATAGTTGACTTTAGTTGTATTTGTATTATAATTTAAAAAAAATGTTTTATAGTCTCTCATAACTCTTTATAAAGTGGCTCTTGTTGTTAATTTGTGTTTTAAAAAGCTGTATATTTTATATGTAACAAGTGGTGAGACTTTAATAAAGTATTTGTCTTGTCTTGTCTTGTCTATGATAAAGTAACAAACTACAAAAGGTAATAAATAAAATTTGTAATGAAAAACAAATGTTTAATTTTTTCTGAAATTTTTATACCCTCGAGCCTCCTTAAATGATTATTTTGAACTTCTTTTACTTTTAGAAAAAAAAATGTAAAACAATTACAAATAAATAAGTATCGTATGAAGCCTTTGTAAACTGATATCAAACTGGTTGAAAACTAGTGGTTTTGATAAACCTCAAGGACGCCACATGATTTTTTTTTCCAATTCAATCGTTATTCGTACTAGAACGTATAAAGCAGTAATAGAAAGTGGAAAAATAAAAATCATGATTTATAGTTTTTATTCGGAATTTACTCATGTTTTAGTGAAGCCATTTGTATATACACGCATCTTTGTCGGAATTAAAAATAAAAACAAAAAAGTTATAAATATATATTCATTTTGTCTTCATGTCTCTTACATAAACATTTTACCAAGCTGACCACACTTTTACTTATTAGTTGGCGCACATCAAAGATAAAACCTATGGCAAATAACTATGTCGGGAAATAAATGAATAATCATTTTAAATAAAAACAACACATTTTATTATGATAATCAAGTATTAATCTTTTCGATACAATTGTTAATTACTTAAATTAAAGAATATGATTGTTTAATCAGAACTTTGTTATATTATTTGGCACGTGTCAATCGGTTCATTGATTTTCGGTATATCAAAGAAAAATGGGCACGTGCCTAGAAAATGTTGAATATCTTTTTTCTTTATGATTATTTTTCTATAAAATTTGAAATTTATGCATTAAATATCAATCTCTAACATAATATGTAAAAATAACACGTATAACAGTAGTCCTTCTAGTCCTTAGTGGCATTGTATAGTCCTTAGTGCACTAAGGAGTCCTTAGCAGTGTTTAGACGTACCGCTAAGTTGCTAATTGAAGGCAAAATTATAGAAAAACGGTGTTTACTGGTAAAACTAAAACAGTCAATTGTAACTTTTACCTTATACACATTTATTTTTCTCAGTTTCTATTATCAATAATGTTCATATTGTGTACCACACCTGGTAGTGATACACGAAGGCTGGTACAGATTCATGATTTGGATCAGTAGGGAACCATTTTTGGAGTTTCACTACAACACCAAGGGGCTCTCGATGCTGAATAGTCTCCTGTAATCATTTGTTGTTATTACTTTTTTGAATTTTCCTAAATTCCTCTGGTTTATTCTGAGCGACAACCAGTGTAGCAATGTTTACGAGCCAAGTCTGAAAAATGATACAGTTATAATTAAGACATTGATTAAAAACTAATTACTTGTACCAGTAAACGACATCTGCTTAAATGGTGTATTTAAGATTTCGGAAAGGTCATTAACATTGTAACGTAAAGTTGATGCATTTAAGACCCTTACTACAGTCTTCTTTCTTATTGACGCTACGTTACGCAAAAATTACATTGCATGACATAAGTCACAAATGGTTTCAATTATGATGCCTAATTTATTGACAAAAAAGATTGTCATTAAGTACAGCAAATTTCGAAAAAAAACCCACTACATTACCGCCATAAACACCAAATTCAAACTAACAATAAAATTAACCTGACATTTACTGTGTTAAAGAAGAAGAAAAAAAAAAGATTTTGGTTAGGAAGACAAAGTGCAATGTACAGTCAAACGTTGATCTCGGTTTACGCTTTAAGAACCAATACAAAATAAGGAGATGTGGTATGATTGCCAATAAGATAACTTTCCGACATAGCCCAAAAAAACGGATTAAAGCAATTGTAGATCACCGTACAACCATTGGCGTCGATTCTATGAACACACAGCAAGAATAATATGTAACAAGGTCTTTCAACAAGTCGTAATATTGTTTGTTAAAATAGGGTGTTTCTGTTGCCTCATGACAGAAAGCTCGCCTCGAAAAATGGAGGTTGCAGATTCAACCACTGGGGATAATCTAATAGACTTCAATGTTTCCTCGATTATCACGCGACATATATGAACTGTTTGAACTGTTTTTCGAAATACACTCAGACGCAGATTTCCTGCGTAACAGGAGCGACAAATACACATATAAATATTTTACAAACAACATAGAAGCGAAATGAGTAGAATTTATGCGATGGTACAAAGACGGGATTGTGAGGAGTCTTTATTTTTATTTTTATTATTTTCACCCTTATTCCATTTCTTGATATTCACTATTATTGTTTTTAACTGCAGATAAACATTCTCTGTTCTTTATGTTTTACACATCATTATGTAAGTTTATTTTTTTTCTGTTATTCTCAATTCTGTAAACCAACCCAATGAAGAACCTCAATCGTGTATGCACTGACTGTTGAGCGAATTTTACTGCCATGGACTTATGGTTAATCACCAGCGGTACCCAAATAAATGTATAAAAAAATTAACGCTATTATAATGTTTATCTGAGAAATGATGTAGCAATAATTTCTAAACGACAACAAACTTTGACTGTTTGCATATATATATATATATGTCTTCAGAAAAGTCATTCGCATAGTTTGAACTAATTCACGATATGTTGGTTATAAACTTTGATATCAACCTAATTGACCCTCCGTTACGTAAAATGACATTGCAATAAGTCAAAAATGGTCTTATTATTTATAGCTGTTTTAAGAATATAAAAAGGCCTATAAGTCAATACTAGGATACTTGTCCCCATTGAAATCGTTATTTATTGTTTGTATAATAATTACAAACAAATAATACAGTAGCGCCATAAACAACAAAATTGACTTACACAATTCCAAAATTCTGACATTTACTGTTTTTCAGAAAAAATAATATAGTATATCGGTTAATCGATGGAAGTTTAATGTACAATCGAACTTTGCTCTCTGGTGTAGTAACACCAAGACGTTCTAGATTGTTAAGGAATTCCCATAGAAGCCCATTTTGTCTTTTCAAATGAACCTGACAGGAATTAATGCCTATGAAATACTACTTTTTTTCAAGGGAACCCACATACATTTGCATTTATTCATATTAATGTTGATGTAAACATGCTGAAGCCTTCTACGTGTATTCCAATGTCGTACTTTGACAAAGGGTATTGTTGGCAATCACACCACATCTTCTTTTTATATGTGTGTAATGTTTACCCTGAAGGTTAAACACTAATGTATGTATACATCCACCAAATAATCGATAGCCGACTGTAATTTCCATATAACATTAAATGCAAATAGCAGACTACGGACGCGTATTAGGGACATAGAAAAAATAAAATTGGCAGTGAACTTTTTTTTCAAAGTCGAAATTTTGACTTTTCAAATCTCGAAATTTTGACTTTAACTTGAAATTTTGACTTTCCAAATCCCGAAATTTTGACTTTCCAAATCCCGAAATTTTGACTTAAACTTGAAATTTTGACTTTCTAAAATCTTGAAATTTCGACTTTTCAAAAAGTCGAAATTTTGACTTTTTTCAAACTCGAAATTTCAACTTATAAAAAGTCAAAATTTCCACTTTAAACTCGAAATTTTTACTTTTTTAAAACTCGAAATGTCGACCTATCTTTAAACTCGAAATTTCGACTTATCTAAAACTCGAAATTTCAACTTATTTTAAACTAAAAATTTCGACTTTTTTAAAACTCGAAATTTCGACTTATTCTAAACTCGAAATTTCAACTTATTTTAAACTCAAAATTTCGACTTAATTAAAACTCGAAATTTCGACTTAT
>CM034354.1:95014975-95222573 GCA_019925275.1 Mytilus edulis
GGGGTCAAAAGGTCAATAATTAAAAATCCAGTCTAGAAAACCTAGTCAATATAATGCAGGGGCGGATGCAGGAATTTTCGAAAGGGGGGGTGCTAACCCAGGGCAAACAGGGCAAAGGGGGGGTGCAAAACATATGTCCCGATACAAATGCATTGATCGGCAAAAATAAAGGGGGGGGGGGTGCGCACCCCCGGAACCCCCCCCCCCCTGGATCCGCCACTGTAATGATTTACATATATAAACATGTGACACAAACTTTGAAATATATAAACAATGTTTATAAAACAATGTAATCATGGTAATGGATTGTATAATTATTATTTTGTATTTGTTTGCTGAACATTTATTCATCTAGAAACTCACCAGGATATCCAGCATGTCCAGACTAACACTGTGTTCTAATGCAATTTTTATGTAACAATTTTTTTCATTGGCAAAAAGTTACTGTCAAAGCCATCTTGATAGTTGACCAGGCGTAACTAAGGAGGGATCCACCACTTTGAATTGATGTATCAACAATGTTCGATTATTACAATATTATCGAAAATAAAATAACACCTACCTCGAATTCACGGTTTTTATGTAATTTAATCCAAAATTTGAATCGTAGAGGTAACATATTAAACTCAAGTTTGTAAGTTTTCATTTGTATGACGTCATGTTAATTAGCCATAATGTATTTGTGCATAAATCATTCATGTAGTTTCACGGAATTTGTTTGTATGTCAAATTTATACATTTTTTCAAGCTTTAACGTATCATTTCTTTTTGTAATGCATTAGAATTGGAATAATAGTAATGTAGTTGAAGAGTTGCCACCGTCAATTTTGATTTGACGGTCTCAAATATCTGTTTTAGTGTCTCCCCTATACGTTGCAAGAAAAAATGCATTTGTGAACGTCAAATCAACAATTGACAGTGGCAACTCTTTAACTGCAGTACTGTCATTCCTTGAATATGGTTGAAATGTAAAACAGCAGTTGTGCAATAATGTTTTGTTAAATAGTTGGTTTTTTTTCTAAATTGATAATTATTGTATTGTTTTATTAGACAGGGGACTTTTCATAATCAATGAAAATCATTCCTGAATTAAATACAATCATACAGACTGAAAGACTGGTCAAAAACATTATACCCTACTGCACTTTGTTATGAGGTATACACTGGTATAAGAATTCAAAATATACTAACCGATATCTCCATAACTTACAATTCAATAAGTATAGATTATAACATGCCCTTTTCCATATTGGCCCTGGTATCATCCTGAGACTCCCATATCGGCCTCCAGGCTTTAGCTGAGGGCCGATATGGGTCGAGGGATGATACCAGGGCCAATATGGAAAAGACATGTTATAATCTTTTTATCGCATATTTAATATCTGCAGAAAAGAGAAAAAAAGGTCAATTATAACAATTTAATGAAAGATAAAAGGTAAAATCTTAAACATTTTATCACAAATGTGTCGTTAAGGATGCAGTGATGTCACGTCATTTAGAATCAGGGCACAATATCAATATACTCTTTTTTCCCCCGGGCAATTTTGAGGTTATTGCATATGCAAAACCAGACGTATTCGTAACAAATATGTGATAATAAGAATTTTAGTAGTTTCATTTGATATTTTCCCCTAATCATTTCTAATACAAAAGTTTCAGTTAAACTCTTAGTAGATATAGGAAGATGTGGTATGAGTGCCAAAGAGACAACTCTCCATCCAAATAACAATTTATAAAAGTAAATTAAACCATTATAAGTCTTACTTATTTATGTTTTTTTTTTAACAAACCTTTTTCAAATGCTGACAATCTTTTTCTTCTCCATTGAGACTTTTAAACATTGCACCAACCATTAATTACAACCTGCAAAAGATGATAAAACTGATCATGATGCAGATGTTTCAATAATTCTGTTTTCGCTGTAATATATACATATTACAAATAACCTTCCAAGGATATTAGATGTTTCAATAATTCTGTTTTCGCTGTAATATATACATATTACAAACAACCTTCGAAGGATATTAGATGTTTCGATATATATTCTATTTGCTGTACAGTATACATGGTATAAATTAAATAATAATATTATAATGCATACAACCTTCGAAGGATATTAGATGTATAAATTATTCTAAGTTCATTGCACAGAATAAATAACCTCAATGACTGCTAATACTGTTTCAGGGTGATTGTCACAGATGTCTACAACCTTGAACTTTCTATATATAATATTTGAACTCGGCTGACAATCTCTCAAGGTTGTAACAGATGGCTACAACCTTGAAGTTTCTATAAATAATATCATATTGGTTGTAATCATATTTTGTTGCAAATGTCATGTACATCTCTACCGTAACTTTTTAGATATGCACAAAACGTTCACCGTATTTATCAACAGATGAAGTATTTACTGAAACGTCGCCATGCGACGTCATCAAAACGTCATCTTTTTAAAATGAGCAAATACAATAGGTTACAAGTATCCACTTAAAAAATAATGAAGAGTAAGCATGGACTAATATCCAATTGTTCAAAATATTTGAAGAAATTAAACAAAAGCTCTGTTATTAGACTTACGACGATGTGAATTTAAGCATGGATGCAATTTGGGTACTCCTCATTTCAGAATCATTGATGGTTTGGAGGTCAGTTTAGACCAATTTTTCTATGATACCATATGGAATAACCAGGTGCTCTGCAGGGCGCAGCTTTATACAACCGCAGAGGTTGATCCCTGAACAGTTGGGGCAGGTATGGACAAAACATTTAAGCGTGATACAGCTCTGAATTTGGATTGTGATCAAATTTTTGACATTATATGGTTTTTTTTACACAAAACAAATGTCAAGATTTTACAAATCAATTAAAGATTTCTTCTTCAAACTTATTTAAATCTAAAATTAAATAGTTGACACAGCATAGGTTTCTGACACAGAATGAATGTGGTCTAATGAACTTAAATTTTTTTTTGCCTTTGAGCAATTCATTATGCTGTTGAATATCAATCCTGTCAAAAAAATGTTTGAAGAAATTTTCTTTTTATTTATGAAATCTGAAATGAGAACAAGTATGGACACAACTTTTAAGTTTGATACAGCTATAAATGTGGATTGTGATTAAATAGTTGACACAACATAGGTTTATGTCACATTATGAATTTGGTTTAAGAAATGAAAATTAGAATTTAAAGTTTTTAAATTTAATATTAAACTATTATGGTTCAATATCCAAAATGTAAATAGTCATGTCTGGCAAATGTCCAACATACATTATCTAAAAACATTTTAGATAAGATAAGGAAAAAAAGCTTCATCAGCAACATTTTATATTGGCAAATTTCCAATGAAGTTATTTACATAAAGTTATTGGCAAATAAAAATAGAAAATGACATCATAGTCATGTCTGGCAAATTTCAAACATATATAATCAACTACTATTCTATACAAAGAAAGATAACTCCAATTGAAAATTAATTGCTATTGCATAATATTGTGCAATTAGATATTTCTTGCTATTGTGCAATACTGTGCAATTGAAAATTTCTTGCTATTGCACAATACTTGATATGGAATCCTGATTTGGACCAACTTGAAAACTGGGCCCATAATCAAAAATCAAAGTACATGTTTAGATAAAGCATATCAAATAAGCCCAAGAATTTAATTTTTGTTAAAATCAAACTTAGTTTAATTTTGGACCCTTTGGACCTTAATGTAGACCAATTTGAAAACTGGACCAAAAATTAAGAATCTACATACACAGTTAGATTTGGCATATCAAAGAACCCATTTATTCAATTTTTGATGAAATCAAACAAAGTTTAATTTTGGACCCCAATTTGGACCAACTTGAAAACTAGGCCAATAATTAAAAATCTAAGTACATTCTTAAATTCAGCATATCAAAGAACCCCAAGGATTCAATTTTTCTTAAAATCAAACTAAGTTTAATTTTGGACCCTTTGGACCTTAATGTAGACCAATTTGAAAATGGGACCAAAAATTAAGAATCTACATACATAGTTAGATTCGGCATATCAAAGAACCTCAATTATTCAAATTTTGATGAAATCACACAAAGTTCAATTTTGGACCCTTTGGGCCCCTTATTCCTAAACTGTTGGGACCAAAACTCCCAAAATCAAACCCAACCTTCGTTTTATGGTCATAAACCTTGTGTTTAAATTTCATAGATTTCTATTTACTTATACTAAAGTTATGGTGCGAAAACCAAGAATAATGCTTATTTGGGCCCTTTTTTGGCCCTTTGTTCCTAAACTGTTGGAACCGAAACTCCCAAAATCAATCCCAACCATCCTTTTGTGGTCATAAACCTTGTGTCAAAATTTCATAGATTTCTATTCACTTAAACTAAAGTTATAGTGCGAAAACCAAGAAAATGCTTATTTGGGCACTTTTTGGCCCCTAATTCCTAAAATGTTGGGACCAAAACTCCCAAAATCAATCGCAACCTTCCTTTTGTGGTCATAAACCTTGTGTTAAAATTTCATTGATTTCTATTCACTTTTACTTAAGTTAGAGTGCGAAAAACTAAAAGTATTCGGACGACGACGACGACGACGACGCCGACGCCAACGTGATAGCAATATACGACCAAAAAATTAAAATTTTTGCGGTCGTATAAAAATCAAATTGGTACATGTACCTTTATAATAAAGAAGGATATGGCTACAAAATAAACACAGAATGGACATTTTTGTCTTTATCATAAAAAAAAAGTAGATGAAAAAACTGTCAAAATAGGTGCAATCTGGGTACCGTCACGTTATGTTAATTATGTAAAATTCGTTTAAATGAAAATAAGAAAGTTTTTTTTAAATTTTAGGCTTCAATTAAATTAATGATCTCTAAAATTATTTTTCATAATCTGAACTAAATTGCTTAAAGATAAAACAACCTATTGCCATGATTGTAGGGGCAGCCATTTTTAAAAGGGGTTTCCCAATCGAGGAAAAAGTTTGGGTTTCAACTACTGTAGATTCATTTATTTTCGTGGAAACTTAGTTTCATGGTTTTGCCGAAATCTATATACAATCCTATAGGAAATTTGTCATTCGTTGAACATTTAATTTCATGGTTCTTCTATAAACACGAAAGCCAAGAAAATTGGTTTCCAATGAATAATAATGAATCCACAGTATATGTCCCCATTCAAATGCATTGATTGTAAAAATACTTTAAACAAGAATGTGTCCGAAGTACACGGATGCCCCACTCGCACTAGCCTTTTCCATGTTCCATGGACCGTGAAATTGGGTAATAATCTAATTTGGTATTAAAATTAGAAAGATTATACTATAGGGAACATATGTACTAAGTTTCAAGTTGATTGGACTTCAATTTCATCAAAAACTACCTTGACCAAAAACTTTAACCTGAACGGACGGACGCACAGACGGACAAACAGACGAACGGAGCCACAGACCAGAAAACATAATGCCCTTTACTATCGTAGGTGGGGCATACAAAGGGGGTTAGGGTTCCAACCCCTTGAGTCTACCACTGTATTGCTTTATAACTTTATAACAACATGAAAGAGCTATTGATTAAAATAAAGCTGTGCACTATTCTGGGATTCTATTAGCATTGATCAGCTGAGTCAAGAATTGATATTTTATTACAAAAAGGAATTAAGCTAATAACCTTATATTTTATTTCTTACCATAAAACTATTTAGGGTTCCATTAACATGATTAAAGTGTAGTAAATCATGCTGAGAGTGCCCTTTGAGAAAACATTACTCTTACTTTTTCAAAAGCTGCAGGAAACACTTGTACATCTATTGTAGCATGTCTCCAAGTTTTTCTTTTTAAAAGCATGTTAAGATACTGTATATACACCCAACTGTCTAAGTTCATTAAATAGCTCATAAAAAAAAATATTTAAAGGAAAGAAAACCTCCACGGTTGTATAAAAACACTGTAACACTATATTGTATGATGAACTTTAAAAAGGTGTTAAAATATATACATAAAGAACTTTACCTCAAATATTGTCCTTTTAAATCCTTTCTTTGTTGATTTTCTCTCACATAAATCTTCCAGTCAATGAACTCAACCTGTGCTGGTTTCATCTTCACATCTCCTGATCATCTGAAATGTAATTTTATCACATTTATACACTATTTAATGTACTATATCATGTATCATGATGTATAATAATGAATGAAAATTTTTCCTTCATAATATTTTAATTGAATTCCAATAATAAGACAATTGGAGATGAAATAAAAACGCCTATTATTTCTTTAACTACATTGTATTATCATGTCTATATATCATGTGTGGTACAAAAAAATCAATGGATTATTGCCATAATTGTCACATCATGAAACAAAAAAAAAAGTTAAATATAAAAGAGCAAATATTTGCGCCTTCATGTGAACTTTCTATAAATTAAAGAACCTTAGTGAGCAACTCACATACCCCACGTCCCCACATTGTCATTGGAGAAATTAAATAAGTGTAAGAAAAAAAAATTGTATAAGAAAAAATATTAAATAATAATTTCCTGTCAATATGCACATCTACATAGTATGTCATTATCTACAAATTCTGTTGTGTGGTTTCAAAGGAGTTGAGATGACAAACTGTTGCATAAGTACATTGAAGCAAATAAGTTCAAAGGGGCGTAACTCCTAGAAAAAAAATGAATCATAATTTCCTGTCGACATTCACATCTACGTAGTATGTCCTTATGATCTACAAAGTTTCATGAAACTAACTGTTGTGTGGTTTCAGAGGAATTTATGATGACAAACTGTTGAAGTAGAACAGTCAGGGGTACTACTTAAACAAGTTAATTTTGTTTACTTGAACAAGTAAAAAAAAATTACAGATATAAGTAAATAAATAATGTTTGAATAATCTCCCCTTAACTTTCTCAAAAAATTACTTGTATAAGTAAATTTTTCCTACAATCCCACAAAAATCCTCAAGTTTTGAGATGTAAAATCATGCCTTTAATGATTTTTCCCAGGTTTGATCAAATTTTTTCATTAAAGTTCAATGTTTCATCTCATTAATTCATCAAAGAAACTGATTTAGCAAAGATTTTGTATATTTGCACATGGCCTTCAAAAATTGCACCTTTGGGGCTTGTAAATGAGCAGTATTATGAAGATAACAAATAAATGGGATTTTCATTGTCCATGAAATTAAACTTTAATGATTAGTAAAGACATCTGCAAAGGGTACAGTCAAGTTAAAATTCTATTAGAGCAAAGAAATCTTAAGAATTCAAGAAAAGAAGAAACTAGGATGACTTTTTTACCTATACAAGTAAACAATTCTGAATGTCTAAGGGACATAACTAAGCCATTTTTTTTTACCTATACAAGTAAATAAAATTCACTTGTATAAGTATCCTACAAATTTACTTATATGTGTATTTTTTTACTTGTTCAAGTAAATAAAATTAACTTGTTTAAGGAGGCTCGCGGGTATAAGATTTTCAGAAAAAAATTAAACATTAATTTTTCATTACAAATTTTATTGATTACCTTAAGTTGCTGTTACTTTATCATATGGTACAAAAATCATTCCAAAAAATCAATTTGTGTTGGCCCCAGCGGACTTTTAAAATGTCGATGTCATTGAAAAAGCTTCAAATTATCTCCCTTTGCTGCAAAAATGCCATTTTTTGGCATAAAAATTGAAATATCTTTTTTAACTCATCGGTGACCTATATTTTTTATTGTTGTTTTCGAATAAGCTGTACATAGACTAAATAATTGTAAAATTTTAGCGATTTCTGTAATTTAGTTCTTTTTTTTATTTCGATATTGCCGCTATTTCTCCTATTAGTTCAACAGAAAAAAAGAACATTAACAAAAATGTATGCTCCTTTCGAAGGCAGATTGTGAGCGTAAATGAACGGTGACCCCATTTTTTTATTTCATTTTTCTATTAAGTATAAGATAAAGTTCATTTATAGAAAAATATAGAGAAATCCTATATTAAATAAAAAAAATTCATTTAGACCCGTGAGCCCCCTTAAGTAGTACCCCTGACTATAGTACCTTAAAGCAAATAAGTTCAAAGAGGTGTAACTCCTAGAAAAAAAAGCTCATTGTTTGAGATATATCAATTCATAAAAGTATATTGCTCAGTTGACAATGGTTGAAAAAAATTCTAACAGCATAAAAACATGCATTGAATAAAAAAATGAAAAAGATGCTGTATATGATTGCTTAAGAAGTTAATTATGTAGGTAACTGTTTGTCCTTTGACCGTGAACTTAACCTATACCAATCATTGTCCAGCAAGTTATACATGTAATAAACATGACAAAAGGCCTGACATGACAAATGTCAAATAATTTATTTTAAACAAGAAACTCAATGGCTTACTTATTGAAATTTTAGTCCTGAGCTGGTTGGTTGATTTTAAGACCATGAAACGGGAATACTGCATATTGTAATAAAAGATGAGACATTTCTACCATGTCCTTGACTGTGCTAAAAATTGATAGTTTTATTTTACCTGGTTTTAGTGTTCATAAATTTATAAATAGTACATTTAATAATGAAACTTTCCTACAAAACCAATTCAGTGCCAATATGTCATTTTAAAGTCATACATTTTATTTAAAAAGTATGTCAAACAAATTTTAAATTTTTGATAAAATTCTTCAATTCTATGATGTTTAAAATTCATAAAACTGTTAAATAGGTGAAATTGGTAAATTATTTAAATCTTTAAAACATCTCTTGTACTAAATATTGTATATATTTAATGTATGAAACCTTACATTACACATAATTTTAAAAATGTTTCAATAACATTGACATATCATGCTAAATACAATACACCATATGTACATAATATCTTTTAAAACTATATTTAATTGCTTTAAACAGAAATAAGATTTAATCATTTGTTATGCACATTTAATCACTAGCTATCATGGTAATATGCACATGATGCATTAAATAAAGAAGGACAAAATACATCAAAATAAAAAATAATGACTATAATTAAGCTTAAAAATGATCCCAGGCTGCAGGGGCGGATCCAGCCATTTTAAAAAGGGGGGGTTCCTAACCCAGGACAAAGGGGGGGTTCCAATTACATGTCCCCATTCAAATGCATTGATCGTCCAAAAAAAAGGGGGGGTTCCAACCCCCGGAACCCCCCCTCTGGATCCGCGCCTGGGCTGTCCATGAATTGGTACATCATTGTACATGTGGTACATTTATATGATAATTAGTCAAACAACTTTACATTACAAATTGACTGGTTGCTTAATTTTCCTACTCTTTCTTGTAAACCATTGGAGTAAATTGTTTGTATTCTTAGTCTGCCTAGTTATTGCATGTTACATTGTAATAGACCACTTTCGAGTTCATCCGTCACCGGAAAAAACTCCTCAATTATGCACGCTTTTATGATGTCATTTACCAGATAGAGGGGGTCGCCTGTATCCCTGCACTATTTACGTTCATCAAGCGTCTTAGTGATCGTCATTGTGCAGGATAAACTAGAAATAATGATTGTTCTGTAGGTACTTTATGACAATTCCCTAATGACAGCAGGGCTAATTGTCAATTTTGAAATAATTCGTACAATATAGATTTAAAGTTTCAAACCACTAGCATGACTAGCTTAACATTGGAATGGAAGTGACGACGCCCCTAAACGCACAAATGACTTTCACTAAAACCAGAGTTTTTGACGGAAATGCATCAAACTCGAAAGTTGTCTATTGTATGAATTGTTATTGTCCGGAAACCAAATGTGTCTACAGACAACGAAGCAGACAACAACAACATCATAGCCTTATACAAACCCCCAAAAAATGTTGCGGCCGTATAAAAATACACAAGTAAATAATAAAGACTATTTTTGTTTGTTTTGAAAGCATGAAAACAAAATGAATGATGGAATCCAAAACTCTTAATTATTCATGAATCCGAGGAGTATATGAACTGTATTTCATTATATTCCACCTTATATAGAAACTAAAAACTAGAATTTTGGTTCAGACCATTTCACTTTTATCAACAAATACTTGAATGAACCTCAACTTAGATTGAAGTAGTTTTTTTCATTAGTTGCTTGGCCAAGTTCAATCCAATGCCTAGTGTTGAGAGAATGCCACATTCCCTGCATATTAAGAAACTTACAACAACACTTAGAGGGATTAGTAGGTCGTCTCCTGAAAGCCAAATTTCCGATCCTATCCAATATATATTAACCCTCATTTTCCATTGTTTTGCAATGCATGGCATTTCCAAATTTCCAGACCTTCAGCCTGGACGAACCCTATTTCTTTTAGTCCTGAATAGACACAAACTATTTGCCACTGGACATTTAGCAATCAATCAACTAGCTTTAAGTAACTTCACAAACTCCCATAGTCGTCATAATTGACCCAAAGACCCCCTGCCACAATCTGTGCCTTCAGTGGTTTGGATACCTAAGCTACGCCCTTGGCAAGTATAATTTCTGAACATTTGTAAAATTTCTCTATGACCATGCTTACAATTTTTTCAGATAAAAGACTATACCCATGATACCCTTAATTGCACTTTACGCTTAAATCTTATTCCCCAAATTTGGT
This sequence comes from Mytilus edulis, assembly GCA_019925275.1. NCBI lineage: Eukaryota > Metazoa > Mollusca > Bivalvia > Mytilida > Mytilidae > Mytilus > Mytilus edulis. The sequence continues at coordinate 95,025,563 of CM034354.1, forward strand.
TCAATTTCCTACTACCATGACTCCCGCTTAGAACTTGAAATGAGCAGACGCTCATACTTTGGCTTGCAGATATGGAACCTCTATTTATACAACAAGTAGACTATAGCCACCTCTAATGTAATAGATATTTTGTGTAAACTTTTTTATTTTATTAAAAATTAGTAATTACTGAGAAATTTTTTTATATATTTGCAAGATTTTATTAATTTTCTGATCTTAACGAATTTAATTTATCTAAATGCTACAATTTTTGATAGTTTTGAGAACATTTTTAAAAATGCTGTGTGTGAATCCATTTCATTAGCCTAATAAATGTTTTTATTGTATTGGTTGTTTCATGTTTTTGAAAGTAATTTGTTCTGAAACCTTACCGGTATATATATACATGATACATAAATTTGTTGTTGTTTACATAGTTACAAGTCCAATATCCAAGAACTTGGGTAGACAACAGGTATAGACAATGGAAAGACAAAGAAATCAATAAGAAAACACACTCTCAAAACAAATTTCCAAAAAACAGAAATATTTATGTATCATGCATTGTCATGTGTATAGTTCATGTAGTTCATGTTTCATTCCAGATCTTATGACATTTGATCATAAAACATTTAACCAGATGAGGTTCATTGAGGTTATATAGGATTAATTAGTGTCCCCTATGAAATGTTGTCCCATGGACAAATTTTCACAGATAGGACCTGTGAAATTTTGTCCAGGACAGAATTTTTTTATAGAATTAAACACATTTTTTCTAGAGGTTATTGAAGTGTAAACCGGGGCAATTAACTCAAAAACTGAATAAAAGTCCGAATTATTATAAAATATTGTCCACTTCTGTGTAAAAATGTCCCTTGAAAAGATATTCTATTTTGACCTTTGTTGGATATTTTTTCATTCATTTCCAAATAATTAATTGCATAAAAGTCTTGTCTAATACCAATTTCCAAATAATTTAGTTTACCAAAAATAATAAGACTAAATTAAAATCAACATTTGCTTTTAAATATATATACAGTAGGAATCAATGATTTGTTTTTTACATCTTTGGATTATCATGTATAACAACATGAACAAGATCCTATGTTTTTTTCTCAACATGTATATAAAAAATTCTATTGTTTTTAATTTCAAATTGCTTGGCCTTCCTTCTAAATGATGTTCTTTCATTATTATTAAACTCTGGAGGGTATAGACCATCACACAGAAAGTCATATACATTGTAGCTGTTTATATTCCCCACTTTTCGTTTGTTGTCTTGATTTAAATTTCAATTATGATTTAACTAATTGATTAAAACATTTCAATGATTGCTTATTTCTCTTCTTTAGGGACAGAAAAAAAAACAGCTTCACTATGAAAAATTGTCCCTTGTGGCATATTTTTATAAAACATCCCTGAAATTATGTCCAAGGGCTAGGGACAATTTTTCACTAACAAATGACTAAGGGAGACACTATTTTAATAGTTTTACAAATGTGATATTTTGTCCAGTGAATGAAATTTCACAGATTACAAAAAATTTTTTGTAATAAGTATTTTATTATTTTGATATCATTTTCAAATCTCATCTACAAATAAAGATGCACAAACAGATTATTCTTCTATAACTCCTAAACATATAGTTAACCATACTCGTTACAAATTATTAAATACAAAGTCAATAACAGAATACAGAATACATCTGCATTGAGCTCTATTTCTTAATAATATTATCAATGTTTGACCATTTTTCTTTTATTCTTATTGCTTTATTGGTAGAGCACAAACTCATAGAGACCATGTCAAACCTAAAATAATAATTAAGCCATTCAACATTGTTCAATTGCTTCTGCAACAGATGGGACTGTAAATCTAACTCTACATAAATAAACATATCTCTTCAATATCAGAATACATGTATACAAAAATGGATGAACTGTGAAATAAAGTTCAAGAAGACACAATTTCATGGGACACTTTTTTGGCTTGTACAGTAACAAGTAGCCTAGGAAGGTCAATTTGGCTACATTACCCCACATGCAGAGTCATGCAGTTTCTGCCTACATCAAACATGTCAAACATGTCATTGCATGTAAACATTTCAATGATGAATTGATGTCCGAAAACTATGTAGGTTTATCCTTGGCTTTTCTCATGTAATTGAAAGGCTCTTAGATGACTTACATGTAGGAAGGCCTTCTACATCTACATTCTACGTTGATCTGTCAAATATGACCAATTAATACTCAACGCTTCCGGTAGGCGCAAGAAAAAGAGTAATTTTGTAACCAAAGAATATACAAGCGAGTTTAAAGAATGACAGAGGAAAAAAACAAAAAAAAAATAAAAATAACAAAAAAGCAATGTATAAAAATGAGGGGGGGGAGAGGGGGTCCCATTTGCTTTTCGTTCGTCTGGCCCGAACCAATCAGGCTTCTGTGGCGGTACCAGGGAAAATAATTGTTGCCGGCACAGCTCCAGTCCATCATTTGACTTACTTGGCAAATAATGGACTGCACAGATTAGATAGAATGAGTTGAAAGCTCCCCCTTGAAAGATACCAATAAGGCCTCAGCTATAGTTGGCTAAGTTGCTGGTAGTGAGTTCCAGACTGTCACTGTCACTGTTACTGCAACACATTAAAATAGCCTTTCCAAGATAGATAACTATTTGCACTCCAAGGTTGTACGATAATGTAGCAAAGTCGTGCCTAGTTATATCTCTACACCGCGTCGGTATCGAGTAGCGAACCATGACAGATGACCAATTTCTACTTATTTACCTTCTTATCTGACGTGACAAGCATTTATAAATAAAAATAAACAATGTTTAATATAGAAACTGTAATAAAAACTTACCTTTAATAGCATTCTGCATGCTAGTCAAGTCAAATCGATCAAATCATGACAAATGCACTGTTTTTTCTCGATTTTTCGCGTGTAAATAAAAGAAATAAGGGAAATAACTCAAATGAAAAAATAAAAATAAAACCAGTCCGGTGTAAAATAATTGTTTTCCGGAAAGATAAGAAAAATTATAAATATATTGGTAATTTAAAAAAAAATATCGAATTTCCAGTACAGAACAGTTCACCTTAGCTAAACAAAAAATAAAATAAAATGACCATGAAACATAAATGAACAAAGGACTTTCACATATCACAAAGGAGTATTAATGTATAAGTGCGTAAATAGTCTTGCACATAATTATCAGGGCTTTGTCAATTATTTAATAATAACCAAAATGTTAATGCAAGATATTCATTGCGTTCATCGGACACTAATTGTCTTTTCATACTACAACCGAGAACAAATTTTATGAAGAAAACATTTCAATATTCCGGTACAGTTCTTTGGAACATTATTCCTGTTCAAATAAAAAAGTTAGAAACGATAGAACAGTTCCGCAAAAAAGTTTTTATAATTTCTTGTTTCTAAACTAAAAATGTAAGTTATCAGATGAAATCTACCTATTATATATACAAGTCCATATATTAATCTTGTACATCTGACATTAACAAAATATGTTCATGAATCTATTATGTATGTTTTCGCCTTTGTTTTGCATAAAAAGAACGGTATGTATATATTTATACTATTGTATATTTTGAATTATTCAGAGGGCATCAGGGGAGATTAGTATTGTACTAACTGATTTCACCCTCTTTAATTAAAGTATTTATTATTATTTATTATTATTTTGCTTATTAGATATCATTACTATATTAACAGTAACTGACATGCCAGCTCCAGACATCAATTAAACTGATTGAAAGATTATGTCTTCATCATATGAATATCAACCACAAACCCTCCCGTTAGGGGTTTAGTATTATACCATCATAAAATATATCAGAAGAACATAACCCGTATCATGCCATCAACTGGCTTTAGAATAAAAGCATGTGTTTATTTCCGACGCAAAGACCAGAGGCAGATTTTTTTTTTTTTGGGGGGGGGGTCACCTTTTCTGTTAACATTTGGTTGATTATATAGGAAATCACCGAAGCATAACGTGAACGGGTTCCCTCTTAGGCAGTCAGTGTATATACATATAATTTCCGGATCCTATGAAAATGAAGCTGCATGACCTGCATTGAAGAAAAAAATCTCAATTTATACAGCGTACGATTTTTTTTACCACAGGGTTAGCAGGTTTTTTTATCTATTTTTTTTCTGAAAAAAAATTCGTATTTTCTATCTATTTGTGTTACATTATGAACGTTTTTAACGTTGGCATCACTATTGCTTTGTTTTCTAGCAATGTGCAGTTTACTATCCATATCCATATACTCAGGAACATATATTGAAAAATCCTATATGATATGTGCTATGTGATTTATAAGTCTTTCGACATTAACATACTCGACCAACAAAATGGCGTTTTTATTGTACTGGCATATTTGATTAGTTTATTCAGGGTGTTTTATGACCGACCCTTTCTTTTCTTTAAGCTTGCCCCTCTGTAACACACGGTGAAGAAATACAAATTGTTTGTGAACGAAAAACATTGATTAGAATACACGATGTGTGGGAGAAATATATGTCGGCATGTCCAGCTTTTTACAATACTCATACAAACAGTTATACCATATCTGACGTTCATTCAAATTGTAGTAGAAAACATACCTGCAACATTACTACAAACATTGGATTTGGGATACTTAGTGTTTATTTTCACTGTGAACGTAAGTTTGCTATTTAATATGTGTATTGGTGAAGTTATACTCGGCAGATAACAGTTTATTGTACATTCATGTATAAAGGAAGATGTGGTATGCTTGCCAATGCGACAACTCTCTACAAGAGAAAAAATGACAACGTAATTAGCAACTATAGGTGAACCTATACAGCCTTCACCAATGAGCAAAGTCAGATATAAAAGACCCCTAAATAACCCATGTAAAACAATATGAACGAGAAAATTGATGGTTTAATTTATGTATAACGAACGAAAAAGAAATATGTAATGCAGCAACAAACGACATCCACTGAATTTTAGGCACCTATAGATGTGGCGGGGTTGAACTATTTTTTAGTGCCAAACCTTCCCCTGGGTGGTACAGTGATCAACGGTAAATAAAGGCAACAGTAGTATATCGCTGTTTGAAATTCATAAATTAATCGAGAGAAAACAAATCCGGGTTACAAACTAAAACTGAGGGAAACACATCAGCTATAAGAGAAAAAAAACCGAAACCACAGTAAAACTGAAGTGCAACAAAATACCAAAACGACAATGCAACACACACAGAAACGAACTATTAGATAACAACTGCCAAAACATAAGAACAAACTATACAAAACAATAAACGAAAAACAAAAATGAGAGCAACACAGACAACCAGTCAATCACAGGCTTCTGAATTGGTACAAGCATATACAGAATACATGTTTGTATCCACAAACAGTCACATTTATTTAGGTACTTTTACTACTGTGTATGATATTTGAAGAGCTTGGTATCTCACATTTAGATCTTATAAATGACTTCTTTTGTTTTACAACAGGACAATTACGAGATAGCGTACTTCTATTTCAGAATCAAATTAAAATTAAGAGAACTTGGACTGAATTATATCTTTACCAGCTTAAAACATTGTAAAAAATTACCAGCTTAATTTATTAAAAAATACCTATCAAAATACACCAACCGAACATTTGAACGCAAACAAAATATTCCTTAAATCCCGGCGTACATTGGTGTTTTATATGGAATTAAGTAGTGTAGAATATGTTGATTGTTTTCTTTTGTAATTGAATGAATTTTATCTATGAGTGTTGTCGACAACACACAGCAACAATGTGTACACCTCTACATCAACCCAATCTGTTAGCAGGAACACAGTCCATTCAACAGTGTTTCCAAGTGTAACTACATCTAACGGAATTTCGGATAAGAATAGATTATTTGCAGCAGAACAAGATTTTAATAAGTAACTGGTTCATAGTTTCTCATTTGCCAACACACCGGTATAAATCTCTTCAATTTAGTACTGAAACAAATACATAAAGTACAAATTTGAATGTCTTTTCCAGATATAAAATCTAAAACATACAAAAATTCAAGATCAAAGAAAATGATGATGATGATGATGATGATGATGATGATGATGATGATGATGATGATGATGATGATGATGATGATGATGATGATGATGATGATGATGATGATGATGATGATGATGATGATGATGATGATGATGATGATGATGATGATGATGATGATGATGATGATGATGATGATGATGATGATGATGATGATGATGATGATGATGATGGCAAATTAATATGCATATTCAGGGCGAAATCATGTTAATGTAATATGAATAATATGCATATTCAGGGCGAGATTATGTTAATGTAATATGAATTCTTACGCTGCTTTGTACACACTGAGCCGGATTTTAACGTATTAGTTCACAAGGTAACATTGTTCTGGCTCCGTGCTGACCACTTGTTGGTCTTTCTCCTGAATGTCGCGTGCTTAGCGGAAAGGCATCAATTTATTTTAATGGTCTTTGGTTTGAGCCAGGCGGGGTAGATCACCCATGTTAATGAGGTCATTAATATTGTGAATATGCCCTAGTGTCATGTTTTCGCTGACATAATACCCATGGAGACGACAGAGGGTTTTGACCGCTGATAAGTAAGACGGGTGCAATTAGAAGGCTGAAATTGCCAGATTGATTATAGATTGTAGTATAAAATCGTCCATCAAACAGTGTTTCAATATTATCCTTAGCCTCATCTTCGCAGGGATATACAAGGATGAAGTACTGACTGTAATGTGGCTCAACTATCATGATTAATTACATACATACTTCTTGTACCTACTCCATTTACTCAAAGCAATCAAAAATACCCATCAGTTCCCTTACATTTGCAAAACTACACAGATATCTATCTGGTATCAAAGAATACCGCAGTTGAATATTGTAAAACCTTTTAAACCATAGGGTCCTCATTTCCTTTCAACTTTGAACTTATGTTTAATTATTGATGATATTTTTGAAGATAAATAGCGCGGCTGGCGTATTCAATTTTCATCCAGGTGTCTAAATTTAGTAGCCATAAGAACATACTTAGACGATTTGATGATTTTTATTAAAATATATGTATTAGCAAATCTGTTTTCTCTCGCCTACAATAGAGTTATCAAGAGAAAATACAAAAGGAGAAATAATGTAATAATTTAATGGATGTGAAGTTAGCAGCCAGTTCGTTATTCGTTATTCGATATTCAATATCCAACCGGCTGCTAGCAGTCAGTTGGATATTCAAATTTATTTTAAAATCATAAAAGAATATAATATTTGATAACATTAAAAGCATGATTTTTGTAGTTGAAAGGAGAGAAAAGATTTAAAGGAAATCGTCTTATGACCCCGTCAAGTTGTCTTAAACTCTCGGTATCCTCGAATATAAACCCTTATCAATGATTAAGTAAGTTGTATATTTGTCTTTATGATATATAGGTTTTTATCAATAAAACGACGCCAAAAATGTTATTTTATATCTAATATTTCTTAAAACAAAAACAAAAACCGATCACTCTAGAAACATATAGCACTATAAATAGAAATAATTATGGAAAGCCTAAAAACAGAAATATATAGTGAAAATCTATCCGAGACCGCTTAAATGAGGGTGAAACTACCTGGTCTTTCAAAGTCCATAAAATTCAATTAATTCATAGACTCTGTATATATGAAGGTTGTATCAAAAGGATTTCCGAAAATAATGTCATTTTCGAAATCTACGGAGGGCTTTGATTGTCACTTTTCAGCTACAAATTGTCAAAATTTCAGAACAAAGGGCACAGGACACTGGCAAGAGCTCCATGATCTCTCAATCTTTCTAATATTATGCAATCATTTAGATAATACGTAGATATAAACGTTACTAAAAGGTATTTGGCTACACATCCTGTCTTCCATGTTAACGGAGCGCCCAAAGTGCCAGTTGGATATTCAAATTATATAGTAAAAACCTACCTGAGACCGCTTAAATGAGGGTGAGACTCCCTTATGTCCATAAAATTCAACTAAATCATGGACTCTGTACATATATAAGAGATCAGGGGGTCTCACCATTGCCCTGTGCCATTTGTTCTAAAATTTTGACGAATTTTTAGCTAAAAAGTGACAATCTAAGCCCACCGTAGATATCGAAGATGGCATTATTCTAGGAAATCCTTCTGATACAACCTTCATATTTACACAGTCTATGATTTAGTTGAATTTTATGGACATTGAAAGACCAGGAGGTCTCACCCTCATTTAATCGGTCTTAGGTAGATTTTCACTATAAATTTTGAACATCCAACTAGCACTTTGGGCGCTCCGTATACATGAAAGAAAAGAATTGTACCCAAACTAATTTTAGTCACGTTTGTATCTACCTATTAATTAGATGTCTGCATAATATTAGAAAGTTTGAGAGATCAGGGGGCTCTCGCCATTGCCCTGTACCCTTTGTCCTAAAATTTTGACAAGTTTTAGCTAAAAAGTGACAATCTAAGCCCACCGTAGATATCGAAGATGACATTATTCTAGGAAATCCTTCTGATACAACCTTTATATATACACAGTCTATGAGTTAGTGGAATTTTATGGACCTTGAAAGACTAGGGGGTATCACCCTCATTTTAGCGGTCTCAGGTAGGTTTTCACTATATAATTTGAATATCCAACTGTCACTTTGGGCGCTCCGTGTACATGAAAGACAGGAAGTGCACCAAAACTTATTTTAGTCACGGTTGTACTTTCTATTAATTAAATGTCTGCATAATATTAGAAAGATTAAGAGACCAGGGGGCTCTCGCCATTGCCCTGTGACCTTTGTCCTAAAATTTTGACAATGTTTAGCTAAAAAGTAACAATCTAAGCCCACCGCAGATATCGAAGATGACATGATTCTAGGAAATCCTTCTGATACAACCTTTATATATACACAGTCTAGGCTTTAGTTGAATCTTATGGACATTGAAAGACCAGGGGGTCTCACCCTCATTTAAGCGGTCTAAGGTAGATTTTCACTTTCTATTTCTCTTTTGGGCTTTCCATAAATATTTATATTTATATTTCAAAATGTTTCTAGCGTGATCGGTTTTACTTTTTGTTTTACGAAATATCATATATAAAGTACACCTTCGAAGTTCTTTTTATTGACAAAAATCCATATAACACGAAGACAAATATACCAGTTAGAAAAGGGTTTATATTTGAGAACAACGAGAATTTACGGCAGTTAGAAGAGGTCATGCACCGATTTTGTATGTATCTTATTAGTCCTCTTAACTATGAAAATCATGCTTAAAGGTTATTAATTAAGTATTTCTTTTTTGATGATTTTCAACAAAATTTTGAATATCCAACCGACTGCTAGCAGCCGGTTGGATATTGAATATCGAATATCGAATAACGAACCGGCTGCTAACTTCACATACATAATAATTTACACATCAATTTACACATCAATTTTTCAGGTAGTGCTGTTGCAGGTGTAATTGTAGTGGGTGTTTTAATAATATTTGTCCCGTGTGGTGTTCTGTTGTACAGGTATAACAGTACTACAAATCTCATGTATTTAACAGTATTCTGATTTGGTGTAAAATATGATATTACGATGAGAAAAAAAGGAAGTACCAAAAAATACCAAACGATAATTCTGTATCATACCTACTTTCAATTTGGACATTCTTCAGAATTCAATATTCGCCGCTACTATGCGTTTTATGCTGGTTACATTTACAAGTTATGTCTCTATGAAATCAAACATAGAGATAATATCTGCGAACCAGTAGGTAAACAAAATATATAGGAATATTATATATCTCCCCAAACAGCGGTATTTACAAAGTGCAACAAATAGGCAGCCATTTCTTTAAAAAATGAAAAGTAAGCATGGACTATTTTTAAATTGTTCTAAATGTTTGAAGAAATAAAACAAAACACGATTTATACGATGTAAATTTGAGCGTGGGTGCAATTTAGATACTCATCACAGAACCTTGGGTGTTTAGAGGTAGGTTAAAATACATTTTCGATGATTCGATGGATTCAAAATTAATTGAAGGAACTTTCGATTTAACAGGGATAACACGAATAACTCGATAATCGCACAAAAATTGATGCATGCATAGCAGTTGACTTCTATTTTGTACAGTATGATAATTGAAACAAAAAAGTAAAAAAAAATCTGTATACTTTATGATGGATCAGAATTTAATTAAAATTGTATTTCATTGAAATTTATAATGCAATTTTACTTATCTGTATGAAATCTCTCATAGTATATTTTGGACTTGGATTACCCTAATTTTTTTTACAGAAAAAGACATGTGATTTTGTCCAAAAGCGAAGGGAGAGGGTTAAATCCAACATATGAATCTACCACAGTTAAAGAAACTAATGATGGACTATATACACACATTGATAGTTCACCAGATGCAACACATCAGACATCAGGAGATTAAAAAAACCAGGGGCACTACACGGCATACTTATACAAATGCAGAATTTGTTATGAATGTTAATGCAAAAGAATATGATGTTAATGTTTTGTAAAATAAAGTTAAACTCAAATAGCAATCGAAATTCAATCAAGTCGTTAACGTTAAGATAAGTACTCAAACGAAGAACTTACTATATGTTAAATAAATGTTCAGGGATGGATGATATGTGACATAGATGGAAACGTCAGATTTATGTATGCTGATTTTGGTTGCAAATACCTACCTAAGTTGTTGCATTCTTTTACATTTTCTACTAATAAAAACTGGACAAGTTTTAATGTCGTCGAATGTTTTCAATAGTATAATTTGACACACGATTTCAATTATAGAAAAAGTTAATCACAAAATTACTGAACGCCAAATGGCAACATAAAAAAATGGATAACAATTGTCATATATTTATTTATGTAGAAAATAGTGGATTAAACGTGGTTTTATACTGTAGCTAGCTTAAAAGAGGGACGAAAGATACCAAAGGGACAGTCAAACTCATAAATCTAAAATAAACTGACAACGCCATGGCTAAAAATGAAAAAGAAAAACAGAAAAACAATAGTACACATGACATAACATAGAAAACTAAAGAATAAACAACACGAACCCCACCAAAAACTAGGGGTGATCTCAGGTGCTCCGGAAGGGTAACCTTTCACTTGTATGACAATTTCATATAATTCCACTATATCTACGAATAAACAGATATCGATGATAATAGGTAAAAATGTCAACTATTGGGATACAACAGTCAACATTGTGTTAAAATCATAATTACTATTACAACAAAGAAACACAAATGAAATATGTAACACAGAAACACCAAAAAGGCCTATAGACACATCACATTAAAAAAATGAACAACACTAACACAAGAATTTAACATAGTTCATCACGGTGTGTATAAGCACAAAGCAACGTCGAATGGATATAACCAAAACAGCCTAAAAAGGAAAAAAAACATTTTCATAAAGACAAACGAAAGCATAGTATAACACGTTATCAAAGATGATAAACAACATCAGCACACACATTCTGTACTTCATCGTTTATTATGTAGTTAGTTTAAACATATTTATTTATAGTGGATTGGGAAACAAGTTTTGCAACTTATATTAATCCCTTTCCACTTTGCGGGACAGTTTATACGTCATACGACTGAACACTTGCAAGTGAGAAATTATTTCGTACTTGTACATGTTGAACGCTTCAAATTCGGATAATATATCAATAAAATGCAGTTTTTTTAGGTACATGTAGTTGCTATTCCATTTTATATTATGTTGAATTTATCGAACATTTTTTGATTTTAGAAAGTCAAAATTGCGACGGACTCCTTTGTCACAACATATGCATTTGTTGGTAAATAAAGTAGCAATCAAACAAAACATCTTAATTAAAAATTGCAAATGATTGGCTGAAGATTTATAAGGATTTTTATTCAGTTTGTGAGTTAACACCCCCCCCCCCCCCTGAACAAAATGTGTTTTATCCTATATTGACAATGAATTTGAATAACATTTCATACTTAATTAACAATGAAGTCAATACTTCACCAGCTTAACACACAATATGAATGTACGTCTCCATCCAAATTGTATATGCTTACATTAGATTTTGGACATCACGAATATACACAATACACGTTGTGACAGACAACAATATATACAAATGAACGATACTTGTTTATAACATGTATAACATGTAAATAAACTCATCATAGATACCAGGATTACATTTTGTAATTACTGAATTCCGAGGAAAATTCAATCGGAAAGTCCCTAATCATATGGCAAAATCAAATGACAAAACACATCAAACGAATGGACAACAACTGTCATATTCCTGACTTGGTACAGGCATTTTCAAATGTAGAAAGTGGTGGATTGAGTCTGGTTTTATAGCGCTAAACTTCTCACTTTTACAACAATATCATTAAATTCCGTTATATTTACAACGATGTGTGAACAAAACATACATAATAAATAAACTAATCAAGATATGGGCACAACAGTCATCACTTTGTTACAATCTTAAAACAAACAATTTTACAAAACAAGCATCTATCATATTAAAACACAAAGTTGAAGAGCACAGAGGACCAAAATACCTATTTGTTGGATCATATTATCAAACGTATGGATGCATTGGTTTCATGCCTTGAAAAGTACTTAATTCGGACCATTTTTTTTATTGTTTTTTAATGTAAATACACTGACACCTAACAATTTAAGCTATAGAAAATTTGTAAAATCACTCAATAATACACGAGCTTACTTGAATAAGCCCGGACTGCTCTCGAAAAAACCCATCCAGAAATGAATTTAGTCTCATCATAACAACAAGAATAGTGTAAAGTGTCTGTATATCTTAGAATACACATGTATATAGATTCCATGTATGCATTTAATCCGACATTTGCATATAAAAATGGCTTTATTCTGTATTTTAGAATAAAACCATTGTAACTCTAAATTGATATTGTTTAACGAAATATGTCGAATTGATATTATAACACAACTTGCAAAACATTGTATACACAGCTATTCGTTTTTTTCACAAAGGAAGTCTGTTTGTTAACATTTTTGATCATATTCGCTCTAAAAAAACGTCACCTTCGAAAAAATTCTACCAAATCAACCGAAAAAAACCACGATCCAAGCAGGACGCTATACCTACCGTCATATTCATCTCCTATCATTGTAATCATTAATATTTCCTTAGTCATGTTAGTAAAAATGTTGAGTAATATAAAACATGTAACTGTTTTTGTTTTTAGTAAATCATGTATTCCGTTATCAGTTGTTTGTTGACAAAATACAGAAATCGATACCACTTGATCTCAATATGACACAGTTATCTAACCAGCATATTGAAATGAATTCAACTATTTCATGTATTTTACTGGGTGCAATATTAATCGGAATAACAAATTTCTCGGAAGGACATTCAACATCTGGTTTGTAAAGCCAAATATAGAATCATTCGTATAGTATCTTAATTTTATTTCATTATTCGTTTGTGTTTACTTTCTATCTATTGGTTATTAGAATGTTTTGAATAATTTATAGTGTGTTACACTCGGAAAAGACTTCACACTTGAAGTAATGATAAGACTTGTGAAAAGTGTCAATTATCATTGGTGTAGTTTGGTTGCTCAATCGAAAATATTTCCACCTATGTAAGTGTAATGTATATTTACATTTATTTTCAGAGGAATGTGTCAGTATAGCCAGTAATAAATCTGGTAAAATGCAGTGTGAACCAAGTAAACACATCCATATTGAAGCTATTTCGTTAGACAACGAAGTATGTCCGTCCAAACCATCGAAGTTAATAACTTCAATAGCGATCTTAACATGTCAGGGTATTAGAAATTGTAGCGTCCCATTCAAAACGGCCGGTACATACGATTACCTGAACATCCGGTATAAATGTACAGGTACGAAAATTAAGTGAAAACTAATTTGAGATTTAAAAATTGATATAGTTTTAAACAAATACTTTTGTTATGTTAACAATGTTACAAGATGACAGACCATGTACAAAATACAAGAGGCAACTGTTATGTTTTATAAAGACATTCCTAATATAGGGAAAATTCATGTTTTAATCTAAAGTGACAAGATAATATACTTTTGTTAATAAACAAACAGAAATTGCACCATTTAGCAAGGGTTGATGAATCTATCAAATCTGTTTTCAAACCTGAAAATGGTGATATGATAAAACAAACTTTTCATTGTACACCCTCTTCTTATATATAATACAATTGTTCTTTCAAGCGCCTACTATTACCAAAATAACAAATACAGAACATTACAAGATATTGACAAATCACTCAAATCACAAATGAAAATTAAGTTTAACAATGAACATATATTTTTATAGACGTTTTTTTTTCTTTTTATGTACGTGTAGGTTGTCAATCAGCTAAACATGGCATGTCAGTAAACATTACTTGTCAACAAAATACTGGAATCAAAATAGAAGATGCGTGGGTGAGCTGGAAGACTGCATGTCCAGCTTACAACGTTACTCATCACCATTACCAAAGTTTGAATAAGATATCTAGGATGTGTGATTTGAAACAAACCTGTAAACTTACCTATATTGGATTTCGAATAATGAGTATTTATTTCAGCTGTAAAGGTAAGTGTGTAAAACACCTGGTGATTAAGATGTTGAAGAGCGATATCCGTTTCATGTTGGCCATTATTTGTGTCATTAATTGTTCAGTTGACCACTTGCAATGTAAATTTTCAGAATAGGGAATATTGAGAGAATATCATTGGAATAACCGCACAAAAAACAGGTTCAATTTCGAAATATCTTTAAAACATTAAGTTCAGTTGTCTATCTTTAAGAATGATGGCAGGCATAACTTAGTATTTGGGTTCTCAATGCTCTTCAACTGTATACTTGTTTAGCTTTCTAACTTTTTTAATCTGAGCGTAACTGATGAGTTTTATGTAGACGAATCGCACGTTTGATGAATCAAAAAGTACAATCACAAAATTACTAAACTCAGAGGAAAATCTAATCGAAAAGTCCATAATCACATGGCAAAATCAAATGAAAAAACACATCAAAAACGAATGGACAAGAACTTTCATATTCTTGACTAACTACAGACATTTTCAAATGTAGAAAATGGTTGATTAAACCTGGTTTTATAGCGCTAAACCTCTCACTTTGTTGACAGTCTCATCAAATTCCATTAAATTGACAATGATGCATGAACTGAACAGACAAAATAAATAAAATAGTCAAAATATGGGTACAGCAGTCATCATCGTGTAACAATTTTAAAAGGAACAATTTAACAGAACATAAAAACATCTATCTACAAATACATTCATTGATTCGCAAGTCTGACGTCAGAAAATTGTACACGTCACATAGTTTTGTCATTCAATGTTTATACAAACAAATTTTAAAATTTCACATGGGCAATGTTAGCATACAGGGTTAAAATGATAAGTCTGGTATCTTTGATAACTATTATACGAGTAGGGTGCACTAAAATGGTTTTCCTCCCAAAATTAAGTTGGTTAAGTTCAGTAAGATTTTGATAAAAAAAAACAGATACATTAAGGTTATCCTTTAAGCTAACGTATTCATGTTTATTCCTATATAAGTATTCTTCTAAATCTATATATAGATATAGGAAGATGTGGTGTGAGTGCCAATGAGACAACTCTCCATCCAAATAAAAATTAAAACAAGTAAACCATTAAAGGTCAATGTACGGCCTTCAACACGGAGCCATGGCTCACACCGAACAACAAGCTATAAAGGGCCCCAAAATTACTAGTGTAAAACCATTCAAATGGGAAAACCAACGGTCTAATCTATATAAAAAAAGAGAAACGAGAAACACGTATGAATTACATAAACAAACGACAACTACTGTACATCAGATTCCTGACTTAGGACAGGTGCAAACATTTGCAGCGGGATTAAACGTTTTAATGGTACCAATATATATATACATGTTTAAAGATTTTTTGTTACCGCTATCCACCTGTGTTTAAGCTGGTAAAATTCCCGAGTTGTAATTATCTCCAGGAATCAGATGGTAAACAAAACACAATAGTTATGAATATTATATATCCCTTGGAGTTTGTTAATCAGCGGTATCAACAAAGTGCTATATATATTAACATTTATTCGAATAGAAAAATCTGTAACAAAATATCTTATCAGCCTACATTATTTCTCCGAATTTTAGTTATTTAAGGGTTTGGAAACAAGACTTTAACTATTGCCAGCTTACCCAATGTACATGTTTTCTGACATAAATTTATAGAACCTGTCGGAAACTAATTACATATTTCAGAATACAAGTACTATCAATGAAAAGATTCATTATTCCAGCATGCAATACTGTATAAAGAAAAGAATCCAATCCCTTTATACTCTTATGTCCTGATAATATTAATATATCAGTTCATATGATACATTAATTCATTAGCAAGATACGTCATCTTGAAATAAACAGAAACAAAGAAACCAATAATAACTGTAGATCAATCAAAGGATATAGTACACATTTTCATTTTATGCACATGGAAATTACTAACACAGATACGTCTAATCAGTTCTATTCTATAATTTTATTTACTATAGCAATGACGACAACAAAAAGAAGGAGTACGGCCACAACCACAACACTATATGTTAAAACTAAGAAACTGGATTTATTCAACTCAAAGACAACATACTCACATTCACGATTTCCTTCTACAGTGTTATCATCGAATACTACTCTTCATTTCTTAAGTAAGATATACACTTTAGATGGGGAAACATGAATTTGAAATTTGAAGTTTGTTTTGTAAATTATAAGACAACCCCATGAGCAACCTTGTAAGGAAGGTAGATTATAGTGAAACACTTTACACTACAGAAAAGAAAAATGTAATAAATCCGTGGCGTTAACAAGATTCATTACAATTTTAATAAGTGTGTTGTAAAAACAAAGGTTTGAGATAAATAGACTGAATACGAATATTTATGAGTATTTCATTAGCGTCTTCAATCATGTTAAACTCATATTTATTTAAGTACACTGTCTATAAATTATATTTTTGATCGTTTTAAAGTATTACATAGGAAATGTGTTAACAAAAATTGATTTAAACTCAATACACACAAAAGCCTAAAAAGCGCTTTAGCGAGTGACTGTAAAGGTGTTCGTCTCTAGCGTTATCAGAGGTATGTTACAACTTAGGTTTTTGCCCCTGAAATAAGAAATAAAACAAATCAAGTCGTAAGTTCAAAAGGATAGATAATATCCGCTAAAACCAGTTTAAATTTATATATAAAACACTCAAACCACTGGCCAACGATCCATTTACAATCGGTTATTGAAATCAGTTATTGTATTGGCATGATGTCTTGTATAGCAATGTGTTTTACAGCTCTAGAGCATTTGGCCGATATGCATATATAATAAATATTCATTTCATTCTATTCCAGTAGGAAATACTTTGAAAGATCAAGCACAGGTAACATTTCCAGGTAAAATTAGAGTCTTCAAGACTAATGTAATACACATTATTATATGAACTGGTTACGTATGTCTTTGGTTTGAGCCAGGCGGGGTAGATCACCCATGTTAATGAGGTCATTAATATGTGAATATGCCCTAGTGTCATGTTTTCGCTGACATAATACCCATGGAGACGACAGAGGGTTTTGACCGCTGATAAGTAAGACGGGTGCAATTAGAAGGCTGAAATTGCCAGATTGATTATAGATTGTAGTATAAAATCGTCCATCAAACAGTGTTTCAATATTATCCTTAGCCTCATCTTCGCAGGGATATACAAGGATCAAGTACTGACTGTAATGTGGCTCAACTATCATGATTAATTACATACATACTTCTTGTACCTACTCCATTTACTCAAAGCAATCAAAAATACCCATCAGTTCCCTTACATTTGCAAAACTACACAGATATCTATCTGGTATCAATGAATTCCGCAGTTGAATATTGTAAAACCTTTTAAACTATAGGGTCCTCATTTCCTTTCAACTTTGAACTTATGTTTAATTATTGATGATATTTTTGAAGATAAATAGCGCGGCTGGCGTATTCAATTTTCATCCAGGTGTCTAAATTTAGTAGCCATAAGAACATACTTAGACGATTTGATGATTTTTATCAAAAGATATGTATTAGCAAATCTGTTTTCTCTCGCCTACAAAAGGGTTATCAAGAACAAAAAATACAAAAGGAGAAATAATGGAATAATTTCATGAATTTACACATCAATTTTTCAGGTAGGGCTGTTGCAGGTGTAATTAATTGTAGTGGGTGTTTTAATAATATTTGTCCCGTGTGGTGTTCTGTTGTACAGGTATTACAGTACTACAAATGTCATGTATTTAACAGTATTCTGATTTGGTGTAAAATATGATATTACGATGAGAAAAAAAGGAAGTACCAAAAAATACCAAACGATAATTCTGTATCATACCTACTTTCAATTTGGACATTCTTCAGAATTCAATATTCGCCGCTACTATGCGTTTTATGCTGGTTACATTTACAAGTTATGTCTCTATGAAATCAAACATAGAGATAATATCTGCGAACCAGTAGGTAAACAAAACAAAATATATAGGAATATTATATATCTCCCCAAACAGCGGTATTTACAAAGTGCAACAAATAGGCAGCCATTTCTTTAAAAAATGAAAAGTAAGCATGGACTATTTTTAAATTGTTCTAAATGTTCTGAAGAAATAAAACAAAACACGATTTATACGATGTAAATTTGAGCGTGGGTGCAATTTAGATACTCATCACAGAACCTTGGGTGTTTAGAGGTAGGTTAAAATACATTTTCGATGATTCGATGGATTCAAAATTAATTGAAGGAACTTTCGATTTAACAGGGATAACACGAATAACTCGATAATCGCACAAAAATTGATGCATGCATAGCAGTTGACTTCTATTTTGTACAGTATGATAATTGAAACAAAAAAGTAAAAAAAATCTGTATACTTTATGATGGATCAGAATTTAATTAAAATTGTATTTCATTGAAATTTATAATGCAATTTTACTTTTCTGTATGAAATCTCTCATAGTATATTTTGGACTTGGATTACACTAATTGTTTTTTACAGAAAAAGACATGTGATTTTGTCCAAAAGCGAAGGGAGAGGGTTAAATCCAACATATCAATCTACCACAGTTAAAGAAACTAATGATGGACTATATACACACATTGATAGTTCACCAGATGCAACACATCAGACATCAGGATATTAAAAAAACCAGGGGCACTACACGGCATACTTATACAAATGCAGAATTTGTTATGAACGTTAATGCAAAAGAATATTATGTTAATGTTTTGTAAAATAAAGTTAAACTCAAATAGCAATCGAAATTCAATCAAGTCGTTAACGTTAAGATAAGTACTCGAACGAAGAACTTACTATATGTTAAATAAATGTTCAGGGATGGATGATATGTGACATAGAGGGAAACGTCAGATTTATGTATGCTGATTTTTGTTGCAAATACCTACCTAAATTGTTGCATTCTTTTACATTTTCTACTGATAAAAACTAGACAAGTTTTAATGTCGTCGAATGTTTTCAATAGTATAATTTGACACACGATTTCAATTATAGAAAAAGTTAATCACAAAATTACTGAACGCCAAATGGCAACATAAAAAAATGGATAACAATTGTCATATATTTATTTATGTAGAAAATAGTGGATTACTGTAGCTAGCTTAACCTTTCACTTGTATGACAATTTCATATAAATCCACTATATCTACGAATAAACAGATATCGATGATAATAGGTAAAAATGTCAACTATTGGGATTCAACAGTCAACATTGTGTTAAAATCTTAATTACTATTACAACAAAGAAACACAAATGAAATATGTAACAAAGAAACACAAAAAAGGCCTATAGACACATCACATTAAAAAAAAATGAACGACACTAACACAAGAATTTAACATAGTACATCATGGTGTGTATAAGCACAAAGCAACGTCGAATGGATATAACCAAAACAGACTAAAAAGGAAAAAAAACATATTCATAAAGACAAACGAAAGCATAGTATAACACGTTATCAAAGATGATAACCAACATCAGCACACACATTCTGTACTTCATCGTTTATTATGTAGTTAGTTTAAACATATTTATTTATAGTGGATTTGGAAACAAGTTTTGCAACTTATATTAATCCCTTTCCACTTTGCGGGACAGTTAATACGTCATACGACTGAACACTTGCAAGTGAGAAATTATTTCGTACTTGTACATGTTGAACGCTTCAAATTCGGATAATGTATCAATAACATGCAGTTTTTTTAGGTACATGTAGTTGCTATTCCATTTTATATTATGTTGAATTTATCGAACATTTATTGATTTTAGAAAGTCAAAATTGCGACGGACTCCTTTGTCACAACATATGCATTTGTTGGTAAATAAAGTAGCAATCAAACAAAACATCTTAATCAAAAATTGCAAATGTTTGGCTGAAGATTTTTAAGGATTTTTATTCAGTTTGTGAGTTAACACCCCCCCCCCCCCACCCCGTCGTTTACGAATAAAAAAACCTGAAAAAAATGTGTTTTATCCTATATTGACAATGAATTTGAATAACATTTCATACTTAATTAACAATGAAGTCAATACTTCACCAGCTTAACACACAATATGAATGTACGTCTCCATCCAAATTGTATATGCTTACATTAGATTTTTGACATCACGAATATACACAATACACGTTGTGACAGACAACAATATATACAAATGAACGATACTTGTTTATAACATGTATAACATGTAAATAAACTCATCATAGATACCAGGATTACATTTTGTAATTACTGAATTCCGAGGAAAATTCAATCGGAAAGTCCCTAATCATATGGCAAAATCAAATGACAAAACACATCAAACGAATGGACAACAACTGTCATATTCCTGACTTGGTACAGGCATTTTCAAATGTAGAAAATGGTGGATTGAGTCTGGTTTTATAGCGCTAAACTTCTCACTTTTACAACAATATCATTAAATTCCGTTATATTTACAACGATGTGTGAACAAAACATACATAATAAATAAACTAATCAAGATATGGGCACAACAGTCATCGCTTTGTTACAATCTTAAAACAAACAATTTTACAAAACAAGCATCTATCATATTAAAACACAAAGTTGAAGAGGACAGAGGACCAAAATACCTAAGTGTTAGATCATATTATCAAACGTATGAATGCATTGGTTTCATTGCCTTGAAAAGTACTTAATTCGGACCATTTTTTTTTATTGTGTTTTTTAATGTAAATACACTGACACCTAACATTTTAAGCTATAGAAAATTTGTAAAATCACTTAATAATACACGAGCTTACTTGAATAAGCCCGGACTGCTCCCGCAAAAACCCATACAGAAATGAATTTAGTCCCATCATAACATCAAGAATAGTGTAAAGTGTCTGTATATCTTAGAATACTCATTTATATAGATTCCATGTATGCATTTAATCCGACATTTGCATATAAAAATGGCTTTATTCTGTATTTTAGAATAAAACCATTGTAACTCTAAATTGATATTGTTTAACGAAAAATGTCGGATTGATATTATAACACAACTTGCAAAACATTGTATACACAGCTGTTTGTTTTTTTTTCACAAAGGAAGTCTGTTTGTTAACAAAAAAAAAAAAAAAAAAAAAAAAAAAAAAAAAACATTTTTGATCATATTCGCTCTAAAAAAAAGTCACACTCGAAAAAATTCTACCAAATCAACCGAAAACACCACGATCCAAGCAGGAAACTATACCTACCGTCATATTCATCTCCTATCATTGTAATCATTAATATTTCCTTAGTAAAAATGTTGAGTAATATAAAACATGTAACTGTTTTTGTTTTTAGTAAATTATCTACTGTCATGTATTCCGTTATCAGTTGTTTGTTGACAAAATACAGAAATCGATACCACTTGATCTCAATATGACAAAGATATCTAACCAGCATATTGAAATGAATTCAACTATTTCATGTATTTTACTGGGTGCAATATTAATCGGAATAACAAATTTCTCGAAAGGACATTCAACATCTGGTTTGTAAAGCCAATATATAGAATCATTCGTACTAGTATCTTAATTTTATTTCATTATTCGTTTTTGTTTACTTTCTATCGATTGGTTATTAGAATGTTTTGAATAATTTATGGTATGTTACACTCGGAAAAGACTTCACACTTGAAGTAATGATAAGACTCGTGAAAAGTGTTAATTATCATTGGTGTAGTTTGGTTGCTGTCTAAATTGACAGCGCATCTTCTTTTAAACGTTCTGTTAATGATCATTTGATTATAATCATCCAATCCAATCTCTTATCGTAGTCTTTTGTCATTTATACAAAATGTCTATATTGGGAAGGCAGTAAGAGCAGAATGATATACTTCTTAAATGTCAAATGTCCGTTGTTAATCATAATAAGAGCATACAAACTGGTTGAATACTTAAGTAAGGCAACCGTCTGTTCTAAACATCACTTTACTGCAATGTTTTTGTTAATTTGCTCAATCGAAAATATTTCCACCTATGTAAGTATAATGTATATTTACATTTATTTTCAGAGGAATGTGTCAGTATAGCCAGTAATACATCTGGTAAAATGCAGTGTGAACCAAGTAAACACATCCATATTGAAACTATTTCGTTAGACAACGAAGTATGTCCGTCCAAACCATCGAAGTTAATAACTTCAATAGCGATCTTAACGTGTCAGGGTATTAGAAATTGTAGCGTCCCATTCAAAACGGACGGTACATACGATTACCTAAACATCCGGTATAAATGTACAGGTACGAAAATTAAGTGAAAACTAATTTGAGATTTAAAAATTGATATAGTTTTAAACAAATACTTTTGTTATGTTAACAATGTTACAAGATGACACACCATGTACAAAATACAAGAGGCAACTGTTATGTTTTATAAAGATATTCCAAATATAGGGAAAACTCATGCTTTAATCTAAAGTGACTAGATAATATACTTTTGTTAATAAACAAACAGAAATTACACCATTTAGCAAGGGTTGATGCATCAATCAAATCTGTTTTCAAACTCGAAAATGGTGATATGATAAAACAAACTTTTCATTGTACACCCACCCTCTTCTTATATATAAAACAATTGTTCTTTCAAGCGCCTACTATTACCAAAATAACAAATACAGAACATTACAAGATATTGACAAATCACTCAAATCACAAATGAAAATTAAGTTTAACAATGAACATATATTTTTATAGACGTTTTTTTTTCTTTTTATGTACGTGTAGGTTGTCAATCAGCTAAACATGGCATGTCAGTAAACATTACTTGTCAACAAAATACTGGAATCAAAATCGAAGATGCGTGGATGAGCTGGAAGACTGCATGTCCAGCTTACAACGTTACTCATCACTCAAGTTGGTATAAGATACTAGTATCTAGAAAGTGTGATTTGAAACAAACCTGTAAACTTACCAATATGAGATTTCGAATGATGAGTATTTATTTCAGCTGTGAAGGTAAGTGTGTAAAACACCTGGTGATTAAGATGTTGAAGAGCGATATCCGTTTCATGTTGGCCATTATTTGTGTCATTAATTGTTCAGTTGACCACTTACAATGTAAATTTTCAGAATAGGGAATATTGAGAGAATATCATTGGAATAACCGCACAAAAAACAGGTTCAATTTCGAAATATCTTTAAAACATTAAGTTCAGTTGTCTATCTTAAAGAATGATGGCAGGCATAACTTAGTATTTGGGTTCTCAATGTTCTTCAACTGTATACTTGTTTAGCTTTCTAACTTTTTTAATCTGAGCGTCAATGATGAGTCTTATGTAGACGAATCGCACGTTTGGAGAATCAAAAAGTAAAATAACAAAAATACTGAACTCAGAGGAAAATCTAATCGAAAAGTCCATAATCACATGGCAAAATCAAATGACAAAACACATCAAAAACGAATGGACAAGAACTGTCATATTCCTGACTTACTACAGACATTTTCAAATGTAGAAAATGGTGGATTAAACCTGGTTTTATAGCGCTAAAACTCTCACTTTGTTAACAGTCTCATCAAATTTAGTTAAATTGACAATGATGCGTAAACTGAACAGACAAAATAAATACAATAGTCAAAATATTGTTACAGCAGTCATCATCGTGTAACAATTTTAAAAGGAACAATTTAACAGAACATCAAAACATCTATCTACAAATACATTCATTGATTCGCAAGTCTGACGTCAGAAAATTGTACACGTCAATTATTTTTGTCATTCAATGTTTATACAAACAAATTTTAAAATTTCACATGGGCAATGTCAGCATACAGGGTTAAAATGATAAGTCTGGTATCTTTGATAACTATTATACGAGTAGGGTGCACTAAAATGGTTTTCCTCCCAAAATTAAGTTGGTTAAGTTCAGTAAGATTTTGATAAAAAAAAGATACATTAAGGTTATCCTTTAAGCTAACGTATTCATGTTTATTCCTATATAAGTATTCTTCTAAATTTATATATAGATATAGGAAGATGTGGTGTGAGTGCCAATGAGACAACTCTCCATCCAAATAACAATTTAAAAAAGTAAACCATTATAGGTCAATGTATGGTCTTCAACACGGAGCCCTGGATAACACCGAATAACAAGGCTTAGCTATAAAGGGCCCCACAATTACTAGTGTAAAACCATTCAAACGGGAAAACCAATGGTCTAATCTATATAAAAAAACGAGAAACGAGAAACGAGAAACACGTATAAATTACATAAACAAATGACAACTACTGTACATCAGATTCCTGACTTAGGACAGGTGCAAACATTTGCAGCGGGATTAAACTTTTTAATGGTACCAATATATATACATGTTTAAAGAATTTTTGTTACCGCTATCCACCTGTGTTTAAGCTGGTAAAATTCCCGAGTTGTAATTATCTCCAGTCACCAGATGGTAAACAAAACCCAATAGTTATGAATATTATATATCCCGCGTAGTTTGTTAATCAGCGGTATCAACAAAGTGCTATATATATTAACATTTATTCGAATAGAAAAATCTGTGACAAAATATCTTATCAGCCTACATTATTTCTCCGAATTTTAGTTATTCAAGGGTTTGGAAACAAGACTTTAACTATTGCCAGCTTACCCAATGTACATGTTTTCTGACATAAATTTATAGAACCTGTCGGAAACTAATTACATTTTTTCAGAATACTAGTACTATAAAGAAAAGAATCCAAGCCTGGGACTGTTTCAGATCCATCTCTTACTGTTTGCCCATTCATCTTTGAAATCTATCAATTTGTGCCTTTTTTGATCATCTTAAAAATATCTTATCATATTTACTATGAAAATATTTAATTTGGTTAATATATGAGCTAGAAGTGTATAAACATAAACAAAGAATGTTTTGTGCAAATTATCTATATAAAAATTTCATTTTGATTGAAATATATATTCATCAAAGAATTTCTAGAACTGACTGTTAAAATCCACTTTTTGTATTAATTCAAAATATATTTATTGCGCTCTAAATGAAATACACTTAAAGCACAAATATGCCGGTCTTTAAGGGGTTTATGTCACCGCGGGGATTATGGATGTTTGTCAATCTTTGGTCCCTTTATACTCTTATGTCCTGATAATATTAATATATCAGTTCATATGATACATTAATTCATTAGCAAGATACGTCATCTTGAAATAAACAGAAACATAGAAACCAATAATAACTGCAGATCAATCAAAGGATATAGTACACATTTTCATTTTATGCACATGTAGATTACTAACACAGATACGTCTAATCAGTTCTGTTCTATAATTTTATTTACTATAGCAATGACGACAACAAAAAGAAGGAGTACGGCCACAACCACAACACTATATGTTAAAACTAAGAAACTGGATTTATTCAACTCAAAGACAACAAACTCACATTCACGATTTCCTTCTACAGTGTTATCATCGAATACTACTCTTCCTATCTTAAGTAAGATATACACTTTAGATGGGGAAACATGAATTTGAAATTTGAAGTTTGTTTTGTAAATTATGAGACAACCCCATGAGCAACCTTGTAAGGAAGGTAGATTATATTGAAACACTTTACACTAGAGAAAACATAAAAAAGAAATTGTAATAAATCCGTAGCGTTTACAAGATTCATTATAATTTTAATAAGTGTGTTGTAAAAACAAAGGTTTGAGATAAATAGTCTGAATACGAATGTTTATGAGTATTTCATTAGCGTCTTCAATCATGTTAAACTCATATTTATTTAAGTAAACTGTCTATACATTTTTTTTTTACCGTTTTAAAGTATTACATAGGAAATGTGTTAACAAAAATTGATTTAAACTCAATACACACAAAAGCCCAAAAAGCGCTTTAGCGAAGTGACTGTAAAGGTGTTTGTCTCTAACGTTATCAGAGGTATGTTACAACTTAGGTTTTTGCCCCTGAAATAAGAAATAAAACAAATCAAGTCGTAAGTTCAAAAGGATAGATAATATCCGCTAAAACCAGTTTAGATATATATATAAAACACTCAAACCACTGGCCAACAATCCATTTACAATCGGTTATTGCATAGAAATCAGTTTTTGTATTGGCATGATGTCTTGTATAGCAATGTGTTTTACAGCTCTAGAGTATTTGGCCGATATGCATATATAATATATATTCATTTCATACTATTCCAGTGGGAAATACTATGAAAGATCAAGCACAGGTAACATTTCCAGGTAAAATTAGAGTCGTCAAGACTAATGTAATACACATTATTATATGTACTGGTTACGTATGATCTTCAACAATCTTTATCATCATGCTAATTCATAACGATAACAGGATAATAATAGTTCCTTCACTACCAGAAAGTATATAGGTGGCAACACTAACTACCAACCTTGTTTGTTTGATTAAACACACATTCATACAGTCAAACTGAAATAAACTCGAACAAGACATGATTAAGCTAAGCAGATTTGATAAAGGTTCAATTTATGATAAGTTAAAGCAGATTTGCATGCGTGCAAGTTTGCCCCTTTTTATATCGAGACATATATGAGTATTTGAACGTAAGCAAAGTGCAGCTTCCTAAAATACCATGAAGTTGAAAACATTAGAAACACGTATAAAAATGGTTACAAATACTGCATTAATTAGTGCTTGAAGTTATCGAAAGTACCCACAAAGGACTGATCTTGTTTAGGTGGAACCATGACGTCATCCCGTGATTTTTACATTTGTTAAAACAGAAGGGAAGTCATGTGCAACAGATGTCCACATGCATACAACAGGGTACATAGGCTAAATAATTACTTTTAGTTCTTAAATATAAAAATGATCTTAAATAATATACAATAAACATGCAATTAATGTTATCACAAGTATCTTTTCAATTGCATATTTGTCAGCTGGTGCCGTTGTAGGAGGAGTTATAGCAGGAATCATAATACTATTTATTCCAATTGGAGTTCTGATGTACAGGTACAATTGTGTTATAATCCATCACTTTTTTAAACATACAAATAGACGTACAAAATTATGTGCTTACATTCCTAAAGTCACATGAAAAAAATATATGCGTATGTTGTACTAAATGGCTAGATTTTATTATAAAACTTATATACATATACATTGTTTTAGTATTCTATCATTTGCTCAAACTTGGAAGAACTTTACTCTTTGTAATTGCTTGCTTCCAGTTAACAATTTGCCGATATATTTTCCGTAAGCAGTGAATTCAGTGTGAACTTTATCGTAAAAATCAGATAATCGCAATACGCTTGGATCTGTCATTGAAATAAACTATAAGTATCGTATTGTACATGTTAAGCACGTGCTGATCAATATCCATGTTTCTTTGCTGACCGTTTACTAAGGTGACAATAGGTAAACCCTGGCTTCAAATCACATTTGTACAGACCGAGATAATTTGTTGACGATTATACGTTATGGATGCGTAAAAAAAAATAAAATCGTGCACAGAAATCAACGTTTATGATATGTTCATGCATTGGTTCAAGAACTGGTTAAACACTATTTTTCACCAGTCACTCGCTTCATATGACCTTACACATCCGTTTTATTAATTGTTGAAAAATATGTTCGTTTTTGTCATGTTAGATTCCTGTAACTTTATTTTAAAATGGAACAAAAATTGAAGCTACATGCATTATCAAGACCTTCAAAGGGACACTATTAGTGAGCATCTTTTTAAAATCACAGACACAGTTATAGTGAGCAATCAATAACCATACGACGACTAAACATTATTCATAACACAAAAGAACGCAACATCCAAAATTTAAGTACTCATCACAGATTCTTGGGAAGGTTGTAATACATTTTCGATGACTCTATATGAATTCAAAATTATTTGTTGGAATTTTCTTTTGAACAAGGATAACAAGGATAACTCGATAATCGCACGAGAATTGATGCATGTATAGAAGTTGACCTCTATTTTGTACCATATGAGAATTGAAACAAAAAAGTAAAACAAATTGGCATACTTTTCGATGATTAGAATTCTATTTATTTGAGTTTTTCATTGATGTTTATAAGTATAGTCCGATTTTACTTATCTATATGATATGTCTAATAGTATATTTTAGACTTGGATTGCCCTATTTGTTTGACAGAAAAAGACACCTGAATTTGTCCAGAAACAAAGGAAGAGGGTTAAAGCCAACATATGAATCTACCACAGTTAAAGAAACTAATGATAGACTATATACACACATTGATAGTTCATCAGATACAACACATAACACATCAAAAGATGGAAAACCCAGGCGTACTACATGGCATACTTATGAAAATGCAGAATTTGTTATGCACGAAAATGCAAAAGGATGTAATGTAAATGTTTTTCAAAATAACAATAAACTCAAGTAGCAATCGAAATTCATTCAAGTCGTCAAAGTTTAAATAGGTCCTCGAACAAAGAACTTACTATATGTTAAATAAATGTTCAGGGATGGATGATATGTGACATGAAGTGAAACGTCAGAACTTCACAATAACGCAGATTTCATTCTGATCATATCTTATATATGTGAATACATGTAGTTCTGATACTGTTTTGTATTAAGATATATACATGTATTTTATAAACCAGGGAAAAGAAGAAGGTCCATTGATTGAGATGTTAATAGATTTCTTGCTTTTTTTGTCATTTCCGGAATATGCATGAACAATGACACATTTTGCATTTGCTTATTAGAAAATTACAAAAGGTCAGTATTTTCCCCAAACAATTGTAATATTATCTTCTTTAAGATTTATGTTAATTCTTTGTATTAATGTATTTCGAAAAGTACAATAGCTTTAAGGCGTATTAGAAAGAGTGTTTGTCGCGTGCATACTTGTTTACCCAGTACACATTCTGTATGTGCGTGTCCCAGGTGATGATCAGGCGCCTTGTATTTAGTGGAAACTTGTCTCATTGGCAATCATACAACTCATTTTATTTGTATATAACAAAGTTCATGTCATATTTTAACTCACACATACATATATCGGCAGTACTATAAATACTCTTGAATACCAGTAAAGGAGCATGAAACACACAGTTTATGAATTACTGATTTCTTTTGCAAATCGTTCCCTAAATTGCTGCATTCTTTAACGTTTTCTACTGATTATAACTGGACAAGTTTTAGGTTCATCGAATGTTTTCAATAGTATAATTCGATACACGATTTCAATTATGAAAACAGTTAAATCACAAAAATACTGAACGCCGATGAAAACTCAAAACGGAAAGTCCGAAATCAAATGACAATACTTAATAGCTCAAGCACATACAACGAAGGGATAGCAACTGTCATATTCCTGACGTGGTAGAGTCATTTATTTATGTAGAAAATGGTGGATTAAACGTTGGTTTATACTGTAGCTAGTTTAACCTCTCAATTGTATGACAGTCACATATAATTCCACTATATTTATGACGATGTATGAATTAAACAAACAGATATAATTCTGTTGGTAAAAATGTCAAATACATCTGTCAACATTGTATTCAAAAGCTTAATCACTATTAAAACAAAGAATTACAAGTGAAACATATAAAAAAGAAACACAAAAAGGCATATAGACACATCACATTAGAAAAATTAAAAGACAATAACACAAAAATTTAACATAGTACATTAATATAATGACGGGATGAATAAGTACAGAATCACGTTGTATGTAACAAAGAAACTCAGAAAGGCATATATACACAAAGCATATAAGCAAAAATGATAAACAAGAATACAACAATTTACCATAGCAAAATAACACAATGACGGGATGTATAAGTACAGAGCAACGTCAAATGGATATAACCAAAACAGCATACAAAGTAAAATGATATTAATAGAGACAAATGAAAGAATAGTATAACACGTTATTAAAGATGATAAACAACACCAGTACCCACAATCTGTACTTCATGACCATCGTTTATTATGTAGTTAATACGTCACTACTGAAAACTTTCAAGTGAGACATTATTTCGTATTTGTACATGTTGAACGCTTCAAATTGTGATAATATAGCAATAAAATGCAGTTTTTGAGGTATGTTCTATTCATTATATATTATGTTGTATTTATACAACATTTATTAATTTTAGAAAGTCAAAATGGAGGCTGACTCCTTTGTTACAACATATGTATTTGTTGGTAAATAAAGTAGCCATAAAACAAAAAAAATATTAATTAAAAATTAAAAAAATGTTTGGCCGAAGAATTATGAGGATTTTTATGCAGTTTGAGAGTTAATTATGCCCGTTTTTCTCATCAATAACATCTAACAAGAATGTGTTTAAACCTATATTGACAATAAATTTAAATACATTTTCATATATAATTAACAATGAAGTCAATATTTCATTAGCTTAACACACAATATGTATGTACGTCTCCATCCAAATTGTATAAATTGTATATGCTTACATTAGATTGTTGACATCACGAATATATAATGTTCATATTGTGACAGACAACAATATAAACAATGAACTGTAAATAAACATGATAAACTCATCATAGAAATCCAGAATTAAAATTTGTATTTACGCAGACGCGCGTTTCGTCTATGAAAGACTCATCACTGACGCTCGAATCAAAATAAGTTAAAAAGGCCAAATACATATAGTACGAAGTTGAAAGAGCATTGAGGACCAAAATTCCTAAGTTATGAATGCATTGATGTAAAAGTACTTAATTTGAACCCTTTTTGCACGTAAATAACAAAAAAAAAGATATAGGAATTTGTATAATCACTCGATAAAACACGGGCACACTCAATGAATCCTGGACTGCTCTCGGAAAAAAAACATATAGAAATGCATTTAGTCTCAGAATAACAACAGGAATATTGTAAAGTGTCTGTATATCTTCGAATATATAGATTCCATGTATGCATTTCCTCCGAAATTTACATTTAAAAATGGCTTTATTCTGTTTTTTAGTATAAAACCGTTTATGTCTAAATTGATTATGTTTAACGAAAAATAATGTAGAATTAATATTATCTCAACTTGTATAACATTGTATATTAAATTAAAGCTTCTTATCTCGTTTTTTTTCAGAATGGAAGTCTGTTTGTTTACATTTTTGATCATATTCACTCGAAAAAAAGTTGTCACACTCGAACAAAACTCGATCAAATCAACTGAAAAACCAAAACCCTAGGCGGACACTATACCTACCGTGAAATTTCACCCCTTTCATTGAATCATTAATATTTCCCTAGTATATATGTCGAGTTATGTAAAACATGCAACTGTTTTTTTAAGTATATTATCTACTGTCATTCATTCTGTTATCAGTTGTTTGTTGACAAAATACAGAAATCGATACCACTTAATCTCAATATTAGAAAGATATCTTACCAGCATATTGAAATGAATTTAACTATTTTATGTATTTTACTAGCTGCAATACTAATCGGAATAACACATTTTTCGGATGGACATTCAATATCTGGTTTGTAAAGACAATATATAGAATCATTCGTACTTTGTCATAAAAGTATCTTAATTTTATTTCATTATTTGTTTTTGTGTACTTTCTATATACCTATTGGTTATTATAATGTTTTAAATAATTTATAGTCTGTTACACTCGGGAATACTTCCCACTTGAAGTACTGATAAGACTCGTGAAAAGTGTCACTTATCATTGGTGTAGTTTGGTTGATGTCTACATTGACAGCGCATCTTCTTTGAAACGTACTGTTAACGATCATTTAATTATAATCACCCAATCCAATCTCTTATTGTAGTATTTTGTCAATTATACACATGTCTAATTTGGGAAGTTAGTATGAGCAAAATGATATAATTCTTAAACGTCAAATGCCCGTTTCAAATTATAATGAGAGCACACAAACGTGTTGAATATTTAAGGAAGGAAATCGTCTGTTCTAAACATCACTTCACGGTAATGTTTTTTTTTAATTTGCTCAATCGAAAATATTTCCACATATAAGTGTAATGTATATTTTTACATTTATTTTTAGATGAATGTGTCAGTATAGCCAGTAATAAATCTGGTAAAATGCAGTGTGAACCAAGTAAACACATCCATATTGAAACTATTTCGTTAGACAACGAAGTATTTCCGTCTAAACCATCGAAGTTAATAAGTTCCATACCGATCTTAACATGTCAAGGTATAAGAAATTGTAGTGTCCCATTCACAACGGGTGGTAAATACAGATACCTGAACATCCGGTATAAATGTACAGGTAAGAAAACTAAGTGAAAACTAATTTGAGATTTAAAAATTGATATAGTTTTAAACAAATGCTTTTGTAATTGTAAAATATGGCACAAGATGTCACACCATGTAAAAGAGGCAACTGTTAAGTTTTATAAAGACATTCCAAAATGGGGAAAATTCATGCTATCTTCTACAGTGACTAGAAAATAAACGTTTGTTGATAAACAAACAGAACTTTCATCATTAAGCAAGGGTTGATGCATCTATCAATATAAAAAAAGAAGATGTGGTATGATAGCTAATTAGACAAGTCTCCACAAGAGACCAAAATGACACAGAAATTAACAACTGAATGTCACCGTACGGTCTGCAACAATGAGCAAAGCCGATGCCGCATAGTGAGCTATACAATGCCCCGAAATTACAATGTAAAACAATTCAAACGAGAAACTAAAGGCCTAATTTATGTACAAACAATGAACGAAAAACAAATATAAAACGCATAAACAGACGACAACCACTGAATTACAGGCTCCTGACTTGCGACAGGCACATACATACAATGTGACGGGGTTTAACATGTAAGCGGGATCCCAACCCTCCCCCTAACATGTGACAGTGGCATAACAGTACAACATAAGAACGAATTTGTTTTAAAACTTGAAAATGGTAATATTGTATTCTTTTATGTAAGACAAATTTTCTTTCAAGCGCCTAATATAACCAAGATAAAAATTACAAGCTACTGACAATTCACTGAAATCGCAAATGGAAACTACGTTTAACAAAGGAAATAATTATATTTTTATAGACGTTTGTTCTTTTTCCGTACGTGTAGGTTGCCAATCAGCTAAACATGGTATGTCAGTGAACATTACATGTCAACAAAACACTAGAATCCAAATAGAAGATGTGTGGATGAGCTGGAAGACTGCATGTCCAGCTTACAATGATACTCATCACCCACGTTTTTATAAGATATATATGATGTGTGATTTGAAACAAACCTGCACAATTACCAATATTAGATCTCGAATAATGAGCATTTATTTCAGCTGTGAAGGTTAGTGTGCAAAACACCTTGTGATTGAGATTTTGATGTACGATATCCTTTTCATTTAGGCCATTATATGTGTCATTCATTGTTCAGTTGACCCCTTCCTTCTTATTTTGTAGTTGCACAATGTAAATTTGCAGAATAGGGAATATTAAAAGAACATCATTGGAACTATCACTCAAAATCAGGTTCAATTGAGGAATGGCAGGCATGACTAAATATTTGGGCTCTTAATGCTCTTCGACTTTCTACTTGTTTATATAGCTTTCTAACTTTTTAAATTTGAGCGTCGCTGATGAAATGAGTCGAATCGCACATTTGGTGTATCAAATGATAAGCCTGGTATCTTTGATAAATATTATACGAGGAGGGTGCACTAAAATGATTATGTTCTCGCAGTTAAGTTGGTCCTGTTTAGTAAGTTTTTGAGAAAAAAATGACATAAAGGTTATCCTTTAAGCGTTCATGTATATCCCTATACAAGTATTCTTCAAATTCTATATAAATGTTAAAGAATTGTTGTAACCGCTATCCACATGTGTTTAAACTGGTACAATTCTGAAGTTGTGAATATATCCAGGAAGCAGATTGTCGACAAAACAAAATATTTGTGAATAATACATATCTCTCGTGGTTTGTGAATCAAAGGTATTAACAAAGTGCAATGTATATTAACATTTATTCGAATAGAAACATCTGTAACAACATTTTTTATCAGCCTACATTATTTCTCCGAACTTTTGTTATCTAAGGGTTTCGAAACAAGACTTTTACTATTGCCAGTTTACCCAATGTATATGTTTTCTGACATAAATTCATAGAACCTTTAGGAAACTAATTAAACTTTTCAGAATACTATGTATGTAAAGATTGACATCTCATTATTCAAGGCTATTGTGTTGTAAATAAAACACACTTAAAACACAAATATGCCGGCCTTTAACAAGGTTTTGTCACCTCGGGGTTATGTATGTTTGTCTATATTTGGTCCCTTTTCACTCTTAGGTTCTAATTAAAATAAATATGTCAGGTCATCTGATACATTAACTAATTAGCAAGATACGTCATCTTGAAATAAACAGAAACATAGAAACCAATAATAACTTCAGATCAATCAAAGGATATAGTACACTTTTCATTTTATGCACATAGAAATTACTAACACAGATACGTATAATCAGTTCTGTTCTATAATTTTATGCATTTATTTACTATAGTATTGACGACAACAAAAAGAAGGAGTACGGCTACAACCACAACACTATATGTTAAAACTAAGAAACTGGATTTATTCAACTCAAAGACAACATACTCACATTCACGATTTCCTTCTACAGTGTTATCATCGAATACTACTCTTCATTTCTTAAGTAAGATATACACTTTAGATGGGGAAACATGAATTTGAAATTTGAAGTTAGTTTTGTAAATTATAAGACAACCCCATGAGCAACCTTGTAAGGAAGGTAGATTACAGTGAAACACTTTACACTACAGAAAAGAAAAATGTAATAAATCCGTGGCGTTTACAAGATTCATTATAATTCTAATAAGTGTGTTGTAAAAACAAAGGTTTGAGATAAATGGTCGTAATACGAATATTTATGAGTATTTCATTAGCGTCTTCAATCATGTTAAACTCATATTTATTTAAGTAAACTGTCTATAAATTATTTTTTTTGATCGTTTTAAAGTATTACATAGGAAATGTGTTAATAAAAATTGATTTAAACTCAATACACAGAAAAGCCCAAAAAGCGCTTTAGCGAAGTGACTGTAAAGGTGTTCGTCTCTAACGTTATCAGAGGTATGTTACAACTTAGGTTTTTGCCCCTGAAATAAGAAATAAAACAAATCAAGTCGTAAGTTCAAAAGGATAGATAATATACGCTAAAACCAGTTTAGATATATATATAAAACACTCAAACCACTGGCCAACAATCAATTTACAATCGGTTATTGAAATCAATTTTTGTATTGGTATGATGTCTTGTATAGCAATGTGTTTTACAGCTCTAGAGCATTTGGCCGATATGCATATATAATATATATTCATTTCATACTATTCCAGTGGGAAATACTATGAAAGATCAAGCACAGGTAACATTTCCAGGTAAAATAAGAGTCGTCAAGACTAATGTAATACACATTATTATATGTACTGGTTACGTATGTTCTTCAACAATCTTTATCATCATGCTAATTCATAACGATAACATGACAATAATAGTTACTTCACTACCAGAAAGTATATAGGTGGCAACACTAACTATCAACATTTGATTGTTTGATTGAACACACATTCATACAGTCAAACTGAAATAAACTCGAACAAGACATGATTAAGCTAAGCAGATTTGATAAAGGTTCACAATATGATAAGTTAAAGCAGATTTGCATGCGTGCAGGTCTGCCCCTTTTTATATCGAGACATATATGAGTATTTGAAGCAAAGTGCAGTACCTAAAATACCATGAAGATGAATCATTAAAAAGACGTATAACAATGGTTACAAATACTGCATTAATTAGTGCTAGAAGTTATCGAAAGTAACCACAAAGGACTTATCTTGTTTATGTGGAACCATGACGTCATCCCGTGATTTTTACATTTGTTAAAACAGAAGGGAAGTCATGTGCAACAGATGTCCACATGCATACAACAGGGTACAAAGGCTACATAATTACTTTTTTTTCTTAAATATAAAAATGATCTTAAATAATCTACAATAAACATGCAATTCATGTTATCAAAAATATCTTTTCATTTGCATATTTGTCAGTTGGTGCCGTTGTAGGAGGAGTTATAGCAGGAATCATAATACTATTTATTTCAATTGGAGTTCTGATGTACAGGTACAATTGTTTATAATCCATCACTTTTTTAAACATACAAATAGACGTACAATATATAGTGCTTACATTCCTAAAGTCACATGAAACTTCAGATTCAAAAAAAATATATGCGTATGTTGTACTAAATGGCTAGATTTTATTATAAAACTTATATACATATACATTTTTTAGTATTCTAACATTTGTTCAAACTTGGAAGAACTGTACTCTTTTTAATTGCTTGCTTCCAGTTAACAATTTGCCGGTATATTTTCCGTAAGCAGTGAATTCAGTGTGACCTTTATCGTAAAAACCGATAATCGCAATACGCTTGGATCTGTCATTGAAATAAACTACAAGTATCGTATTGTACATGTTAAGCACGTGCTGATCAATATCCATATTTACTAAGATGACAATAGGTAAACCCTGGCTTCAAATCACATCTGTACAGACCGAGATAATTTGTTGACGATTATACGTTATGGATGCGTAAAAAATAAAAATAAAATCGTGCACAGAAGTCAACGTTTATGATATGTTCATGCATTGGTTTAAGAACTGGTTAAACACTATTTTTTACCAGTCACTCGCTTCATATGACCTTACATATATGTATCCGTTTTATGAATTTTTGAAAAATATGTTCGTTTTTGTCATGTTAGATTCCTTTAACTTTATTTTAAAATGTAACAAGAATTGAAGCTACATGCATTATCAAGGCCTTCAAAGGGACATTATTAGTGAGCATCTTTTTAAAATCACAGACACAGTTATAGTGAGCAATCAATAACCATACGACGACTAAACATTGTTCATAACACAAAAGATCGCAACATCAAAAATTTAAGTACTCATCACAGAATCTTGGGAAGGTTCTAATACATTTTCGATGACTCTATATGAATTCAAAATTATTTGTTGGAATTTTCTTTTGAACAAGGATAACAAGGATAACTCGATAATCGCACGAGAATTGATGCATGTATAGACGTTGACCTCTCTTTTGGACCATATGAGAATTGAAACAAAAAAGTAAAACAATTGGCATACTTTTCGATGATTAGAATTTTATTTATTTGAGTTTTTCATTGATGTTTATAAGTATAGTCCGATTTTACTTATCTATATGATATGTCTTATAGTATATTTTAGACTTGGATTGCCCTATTTTTTTGACAGAAAAAGACACCTGAATTTGTTCAGAAACAAAGGAAGAGGGTTAAATCCAACATATGAATCTACCACAGTTAAAGAAACTAATGATAGACTATATACACACATTGATAGTTCATCAGATACAACACATCACACATCAAAAGATGGAAAAACCAGGCGCACTACATGGCATACTTATGAAAATGCAGAATTTGTTATGCACGAAAATGCAAAAGGATGTAATGTAAATGTTTTTCAAAATAACAATAAACTCAAGTAGCAATCGAAATTCAATCAAGTCGTCAAAGTTTAAATAGGTCCTCGAACAAAGAACTTACTATATGTTAAATAAATGTTCAGGGATGGATGATATGTCACACGAAGTGAAACGTCAGAACTTCACAATAACGCAGATTTCATTCTGATCATATCTTATATATGTGAATACATGTAGTTCTGATACTGTTTTGTATTAAGAGATATACATGTATTTTATAAACCAGGGAAAAGAAGAAGGTCTATTTATTGAGATGTTAAATTTCTTGCTTTTTTTGTCATTTCCGGAATATGCATGAACAATGACACATTTTGCATTTGCTTATTAGAAAATTACAAAAGGTCAGTAATTTTTCCCAAACAATTGTAATATTATCTTCTTTAAGATTTATGTTAATTCTTTGTATTAATGTATTTCGAAAAGTACAATAGCTTTAAGGCGTATTAGAAAGAGTGTTTGTCGCGGGCATACTTGTTTACCCAGTACACATTCTGAATGTGCCTGTCCCAGGTGATGATCAGGCGCCTTGTATTTAGTGGAAACTTGTCTCATTGGCAATCATACAACTCATTTTATTTGTATATGACAAAGTTCACGTCATATTTTAACTCACACATACATATATCGGCAGTACTCTATAAAATATTATATTAAATACCAGTAACGGAGCATGAAACACACAATTTATGAATTACTGATTTCTTTTGCAAATCGTTCCCTAAATTGCTGCGTTCTTTTACGTTTTCTACTGATTATAACTGGACAAGTTTTAGGTTTATCGAATGTTTTCCATAGTATAATTTGATACACGATTTCAATTATGAAAACAGTTAAATCACAAAAATACTGAACGCCGATGAAAACTCAAAACGGAAAGTCCCAAATCAAATGACAATACTTAAGAGCTCAAGCACATACAACGAATGGATAACAACAATCATATTCCTGACGTGGTAGAGTCATTTATTTATGTAGAAAATGGTAGATTAAACGTGGGTTTATACTGTAGCTAGCTTAACCTCTCAATTGTATGACAGTCACATATAATTCCACTATATTTATGACGATGTATGAATTAAACAAACAGATATAATTCTGTTGGTAAAAATGTCAAATACATCAGTCAACATTGTATTCAAAAGCTTAATCACTATTAAAACAAAGAATTACAAGTGAAATATATAAAAAAGAAACACAAAAAGGCATATAGACACATCACATTAGAAAAATTGAAAGACAATAACACAAAAATTTAACATAGTACATTAATATAATGACGGGATGAATAAGTACAGAGTCACGTTGTATGTAACAAAGAAACTTAGAAAGGCATATATATACACAAAGCATATAAGCAAATTGATAAACAAGAATACAACAATTTACCATAGCAAAATAACACAATGACGGGATGTATAACACAATAACGGGATGTATAAGTACAGAGCAACGTCAAATGGATATAACCAAAACAGCATAAAAAGTAAAATGATATTAATAGAGACAAATGAAAGAATAGTTTAACACGTTATTAAAGATGATAAACAACACCAGTATCACAATCTGTACTTCATGACCATTGTTTATTATGTAGTTAATACGTCACTACTGAAAACTTTCAAGTGAGGAATTATTTCGTATTTGTACACGTTGAATGCTTCAAATTGTGATAATATAGCAATAAAATGCAGTTTTTGATGTATGTTCTATTTCATTTTATATTATGTTGTATTTATACAACATTAATTAATTTTAGAAAGTTAACTGACTCCTTTGTTACAACATATGTATTTGTTGGTAAATAAAGTAGCAACAAAACAAAAGAAATATTAATTAAAAATTGCAAATGTTTGGCTGAAGAATTATGAGGATTTTTATGCAGTTTGAGAGTTAATCATGCCCGTTTTTCTCATCAATAACATCTAACAAGAATGTGTTTAAACCTATATTGACAATAAATTTAAATACATTTTCATACATAATTAACAATGAAGTCAATATTTTATTAGCTTAACACACAATACGTATGTACGTCTCCATCCAAATTGTATAAATTGTATATGCTTACATTAAATTGTTGTCATCACGAATATATACTGTTTATATTGTGACAGACAACAATATATACAATGAACTGTAAATAAACATGATAAACCCATCATAGAAATCCAGGATTAAAATTTGTATTTACGCCAGACGCGCGTTTCGTCTATGAAAGACTCATCACTGACGCTCGAATCAAAATAAGTTAAAAAGGCTAAATACATATAGTACGAAGTTGAAAGAGCATTGAGGATCAAAATTCCTAAGTTATGAATGCATTGGTGTAAAAGTACTTAATTTAAACCCTTTTTTTCACGTAAATAACAAAAAAAAAGATATAGGAATTTGTATAATCACTCGATAAAATACGGGCACACTCAATAAATCCTGGACTGCTCTCGGAAAAAAACATATAGAAATGCATTTAGTCTCAGAATAACAAGGATATTGTAAAGTGTCTGTATATCTTCGAATATGTAGATTCCATGTATGCATTTCCTCCGAAATTTACATATAAAAATGGCTTTATTCTGTTTTTTAGTATAAAACCGTTTATGTCTAAATTGATTTTGGATATTAAATTAAAGCTTCTTATCTCGTTGTTTTCAGAATGGAAGTCTGTTTGTTTACATTTTTGATCATATTCACTCGAAAAAAAGTTGTCACACTCGAACAAGACTCGATCAAATCAACCGAAAAACCACGATCCTAGCCGGATACTATACCTACCGTGATATTTCACCCCTTTCATTGTAATCATTAATATTTCCCTAGTAAATATGTCGAGTTATGTAAAACATGCAACTGTTTTTTTAAGTATATTATCTACTGTCATTCATTCTGTTATCAGTTGTTTTTTGACAAAATACAGAAATCGATACCACTTGATCTCAATATTAGAAAGATATCTAACCAGCATATTGAAATGAATTTAACTAGTTCATGTATTTTACTAGGTGCAATACTAATCGGAATAACAAATTTTTCGGATGGACATTCAACATCTGGTTTGTAAATCCAATATATAGAATCATTCGTACTTGGTCATAAAAGTATCTTAATTTTATTTCATTATTTGTTTTTGTTTACTTTCTATATACCTATTGGTTATTATAATGTTTTGAATAATTTATAGTCTGTTACACTCGGGAATACTTCACACTTGAAGTAATGATAAGACTCGTGAAAAGGTCATTTATCATTGGTGTAGTTTGGTTGATGTCTACATTGACAGCGCATCTTCTTTGAAACGTTCTGTTAACGATCATTTAATTATAATCACCCAATCCAATCTCTTATTGTAGTATTTTGTCATTTATACACATGTCAATTTTGGGAAGGCAGTATGAGCAAAATGATGTAATTCTTAAACGTCAAATGTCCGTTAATTATAATGAGAGCACACAAACGTGTTGAATATTTAAGGAAGGAAATCGTCTGTTTTAAACATCACTTCACGGTAATGTTTTTTTTAATTTGCTCAATCGAAAATACTTCCATATATAACAGGTCGGGACCACTACCTGATATGGAAATGCATAAATTAGCATACTTATGTACTCGCACAAATGTAATTGTTTATTTATATGTGACGCAATTTATTTTTACCTAGGTTTTTGACCAATCCACTAAATGAGTCACAATGCATGATGGACTACTACGTGTTTACATCAACCAAGAACACGTATTATTTACTGAAATACAACACATTTTTTCGTGCAATGCGGGATTCACAATTTCGCTTAGTTTTTCATTTTGTGTATCCTCATTTATAGTTCGTGATATAAAGTATTACTTCCATGCTCAGATTAATGAAGAGATGTTTCTATGCGAAGAAAAAAGGGTTTGAATTACTCAATATATAGCCATTAACATGTTTGATGATGGCACAGAGATTTCATGTATTTGTCCACCAGAAGCAACGAAACAACAGCGAAAAACACAATTACCCATGAGACAAACTTACTGATGCAAAGTAAGCCGTCGATAACAGCCGGTGCTGATATTCAAGAGTACAGCAATGTTCGTATAGATAATTAAAGGCAAATGTGGGATCCTTGAATTTTGTGTTCGTAAAAAAGGCGAAGAAATATTTACATACATGGCAGTGTTAACAAAATCAATAAGTATTTTTGTTGGTCACATTTCAGTATATGGGACTTCCAAACTGTTCCCTTTTTTTTTTAAGGTAGTGAAGTCAGCAACTGTATGTAGTCAAGTTCAGTTTGTTCGTTTTTTAACGGGCTCGACATTTGCCAAACTGAATAAAATCATTACAGCTGATTTCTTAAACCTGCAAAGAAAAAACTTTGGTTGACTTGCTTGCTTTGTTTGTATAGTTGTTTATACAAGCTTTGAAAATAAGATTGACATCTTTAAACAATATATATATATATATAGGCATAGTTTAACTTGTATATTTTATATTTTGTACAATATACAAACAAAGCAAGCAAGCTAACCAAAGTTTTGCTCCACGTGCATTAGGAAATAAGCTGTAAGGATTTTATCCATATGTATGTGCGACAAGGTGGAAAATTTGATATATTTTGTGAAATTGCAGCGTTGGATCTATAATAAAAAAGAAGATGTGGTATGATTGCCAATGAGACAGCTGTCCACAAGAGACCAAAATGACACAGAAATTAACATTTATAGATCACCGTACGGCCTTCAACAATTAGCAAAGCCCATACCGCATAGTCAGCTATAAAAGTCCCCGATATGACAATGTAAAACAATTCAAACGGGAAAACTAACGGCCTCAATTATATAAAAAAAATGAACGAAAAACAAATATGTAACACATAAACAAACGACAACCACTGAAATACAGGCTCCTATACAATATATATTTTTTTTATGGGATAGATTTCTTGTCCTTTTATATATTAATTGGGCCGGTTTTTTTTTGGTTTTTTTTGTTTGGATTGTTTTACACAAGTAATTTTGGGGTCATTAATAGCTTACTTTTCAGCATTGGACCTAGAACTGCTTACTTTACTAAATTATGTCTTTGTTGGAAAGATGTCTCATTTGGCACTCATACCTCATCTTCTTATTTCTATATACAAAGCACGTTTTAGAAGAAAAAAAAATAGGTAATATGGCACCTACTATGATCTTTTAATATTGGAGATATTTTACATATGTCAACAGGACAGCAGCCGAACGATAAAAAAACCTCTGATGTATATTTTTTGATAAAATTAGCAACAAACGGATATTATCGATGGATGAAACTATAAAAAAAAGTGTATTGAGCTATATACCGTACCCGCTCAGTGGCGGATCCAGGGGGCGGGGGTTCCGGGGGATGGACCCCCTTTTTTTGGACGATCAGTGCATTTGGATGGGGACATGTAGTTGGAACCCCCTCCCCTTTTGTCAAGGGTCAGGACCCCCCTTTTTAAAATGGCTGGA
Source organism: Mytilus edulis (assembly GCA_019925275.1). NCBI lineage: Eukaryota > Metazoa > Mollusca > Bivalvia > Mytilida > Mytilidae > Mytilus > Mytilus edulis. The sequence continues at coordinate 95,069,184 of CM034354.1, forward strand.
CCCGCCCCTGCCGTTTTCATAACACTTCTTTTTAGCATACTGAATATTATGATGTTCTTACTATAAGTTCAGGTCCTGATAAAAAAAAATACACATTCAGTACAGAAAGAAGTGTTTCAATGAAAGTTTCGTGTTTTTCTAGGCAGAAATGATTTTGCAATGACATTATACAGGTTTAAAAGAGCTCAAATGATTTTCTTACTGGACAGTGGTCACTTCATTGGATATTTCACTGTGTCATGTCGTGAAATTAATGCAGGTTCAATTCATAACAATGCACAAAACCGGTTCAACTACTTTTGCAAGGCGAAAAAGAAAGTCGAATCGTGAAGCCAATAAACAATATTTTTTTAATCTGAGCATGCAAATTGAAGATTACGTTATATATTTTACATTAAATATATTTGCAGAATAAAAACGTTGGTAATGAGAGTCCCAGACAATATATTAATTGACTGTTTTCCCACTAATTCCACGTGTTTTAAGTAGTAGTTTACTCGTAGTAGCCCACAATGCATTGTAGTTCATTGAGTCGATTGGTCAGTTTTTCAAGGCCATATTGGCCTTGTGTTTTGGAAATAACTATGAAAATATATTCTGACGTCAGAAAATCTAGAGTTCTCGACCTGTATAAGTGTAATGTATATTTTTACATTTATTTTTAGATGAATGTGTCAGTATAGCCAGTTATAAATCTGGAAAAATGCAGTGTGAACCAAGTAAACACATCCATATTGAAACTATTTCGTTAGACAACGAAGTATGTCCGTCTAAACCATCGAAGTTAATCAATTCCATACCGATCTTAACATGTCAAGGTATGAGAAATTGTAGTGTCCCATTCAAAACGGGTGGTATATACAGATACCTGAACATCCGGTATAAATGTACAGGTAAGACAACTAAGTGAAAACTAATTTGAGATATAAAAATTGATATATTTTTAAACAAATGCTTTTGTAATTGTAAAATATGGCACAAGATGTCACACCATGTACAAGAGGCAACTGTTAAGTTTTATAAAGACATTCCGAAATGGGGTAAATTCATGCTATCATCTACAGTTACTAGAAAATAAACATCTGTTGATAAACAAACAGAAATTTCATCATTAAGCAAGGGTTGATGCATCTATGAATATAAAAAAAAAGATGTGGTATGATAGCTAATTAGACAAGTCTCCACAAGAGACCAAAATGACACAGAAATTAACAACTAAATGTCACCGTACGGCCTTCAACAATGAGCAAAGCTGATGCCGCATAGTGAGCTATAAAATGCCCCGAAATTACAATGTAAAACAATTCAAACAAGAAACTAACGGCATAATTTATGTACAAAAAATGAACGAAAAACAAATATGAAACGCATAAACAGACGACAACCACTGAATTACAGGCTCCTGACTTGGGACAGGCACATACATACAATGTGACGGGGTTTAACATGTAAGCGGGATCCAAAACCTCCCCTTAACATGGGACAGTGGTAAAACAGTACAACATAAGAACGAATTTGTTTTTAAAACTTGAAAATGGTAATATTATATTCTTTTATGTAAGACAAATTTTCTTTCAAGCGCCTAATATAACCAAGATAAAAATTACAAAACATTATAAGCTACTGACAATTCACTGAAATCACAAATGGAAACTACGTTTAACAAAGGAAATAATTATCTTTTTATAGACGTTTGTTTTTTTTCCGTACGTGTAGGTTGCCAATCAGCCAAACATGGTATGTCAGTGAACATTACATGTCAACAAAACACTAGAATCAAAATAGAAGATGTGTGGATGAACTGGAAGACTGCATGTCCAGCTTACAATGATACTCATCACCCACGTTTTTATAAGATATATATGATGTGTGATTTGAAACAAACCTGCACTTTTACTAATATTAGATCTCGAATAATGAGCATTTATTTCAGCTGTGAAGGTTAGTGTGCAAAACACCTTGTGATTGAGATTTTGATGAGCGATATCCTTTTCATGTTGGCCATTATATGTGTCATTCATTGTTCAGTTGACCCCTTCCTTCTTATTTTGTAGTTGCACAATGTAAATTTGCAGAATAGGGAATATTAAAAACATCATTGGAACTATCGCTCAAAATCAGGTTCAACTGAGTGAAGGCAGGCATGACTAAACATTTGGGTTCTTAATGCTCTTCGACTTTCTACTTGTTTATATGGCTTTCCAACTTTTTAAATTTGAGCGTCGCTGATGAAATGAGTCGAATCGCACATTTGGTGTATCAAATGATAAGCCTGGTATCTTTGATAAATATTATACGAGGAGGGTGCACTAAAATGATTATGTTCTCGCAGTTAAGTTGGTCCTGTTTAGTAAGTTTTTGAGAAAAAAATGACATAAAGGTTATCCTTTAAGCGTATTCATGTATATCCCTATACAAGTATTCTTCAAAATCTATATAAATGTTAAAGAATTGTTGTAACCGCTATCCACATGTGTTTAAACTGGTAATTCTGAAGTTGTGAATATATCCAAGAAGCAGATTGTCGACAAAACAAAATATTTATGAATATTACATATCTCTCGTTGTTTGTGAATCAAAGGTATTAACAAAGTGCAATGTATATTAACATTTATTCGAATTATTTCTCCGAACTTTTGTTATTTAAGGGTTTCGAAACAAGACTTTAACTATTGCCAGTTTACCCAATGTATATGTTTTCTGACATAAATTCATAGAACCTTTAGGAAAATAATTAAACTTTTCAGAATACTATAAATGTAAAGATTGACATCTCATTATTCAAGGCTATTGTGTTGTAAATAAAACACACTTAAAACACAAATATGCTGGCCTTTAACAGGGTTTTGTTACCTCGGGGTTATGTATGTTTGTCTATATTTGGTCCCTTTTCACTCTTAAGTTCTAATTAAAATAAATATGTCAGGTCATCTGATACATTAATTAATTAGCAGGATACGTCATCTTGAAATAAACAGAAACATAGAAACCAATAATAACTTCAGATCAATCAAAGGATATAGTTCACTTTTCATTTCATGCACATAGAAATTACTAACACAGAAACGTCTAATCAGTTCTGTTCTATAATTTTATGCATTTATTTACTATAGTATTGACGACAACAAAAAGAAGGAGTACGGCTACAACCACAACACTATATGTTAAAACTAAGAAACTGGATTTATTCAACTCAAAGACAACATACTCACATTCACGATATCCTTCTACAGTGTTATCATCGAATACTACTCTTCCTATCTTAAGTAAGATATACACTTTAGATGGGGAAACATGAATTTGAAATTTGAAGTTTGTTTTGTAAATTATAAGACAACCCCATGAGCAACCTTGTTGGGAAGGTAGATTATAGTGAAACACTTTACACTACAGAAAACATAAGAAAAGAAATTGTAATAAATCCGTAGCGTTTACAAGGTTCATTATAAGTGTGTTGTAATAACAAAGGTTTAAGATAAATAGTCTGAATACGAATGTTTATGCGTATTTCATTAGCGTCTTCAATCATGTTAAACTCATATTTATTTAAGTAAACTGTCTATAAATTAATTTTTTTTATCGTTTTAAAATATTACATAGGAAATGTGTTAACAAAAATTGATTTAAACTCAATACACGTAAAAGCCCAAAAATCGCTTTAGCGAAGTGACTGTAAAGGTGTTCGTCTCTAACGTTATCAGAGGTATGTTACAACTTAGGTTTTTGCCCCTGAAATAAGAAATAAAACAAATCAAGTCGTATGTTCAAACGGATAGATAATATCCGCTAAAACAAGTTTAGATACATATCTAAAACACTTAAACCACTGGCCAACAATCCATTTACAATCGGTTATTGCATAGAAATCAGTTATTGTTTTGGCATGATGTCTTGTATAGCAATGTGTTTTACAGCTCTAGAGTATTTGGCCGATATGCATATCTAATATATATTCATTTCATACTATTCCAGTGGGAAATACTTTGAAAGATCAAGCACAGATAACATTTCCAGGTAAAATTAGAGTCTTCAAGACTAATGTAATACACATTATTATATGTACTGGTTACGTATGTTCTTCAACAATCTTTATCATGCTAATTCATAACGATAACAGGGAAATAATAGTTCCTTTACTACCAGAAAGTACATAGGTGGCAACACTAACTATCAACATTTGATTGTTTGAACACACATTCATACAGTCAAACTGAAATAAACTCTAACAACACATGATTACGCTAAGCAGATTTGATAAAGGTTCACAGTATGATAATGTTAACGCAGATTTGCATGCGTGCAAATCTGCCCCTTTTTATATCGAGACATATATGAGTATTTGAACGTAAGCAAAGTGCAGCTACCTAAAGTACCACGAAGTTGAAAACATTAGAAACACGTATAACAATGGTTACAAATACTGCATTAATTAGTGCTTGAAGTTATCGAAAGTAACCACAAAGGACTTATCTTGTTTATGTGGAGCCATGACGTCCTCCCGTGATTTTGACATTTGTTAAAACAGAAGGGAAGTCATGTGCAACAGATGTCCACATGCATACAACAGGATACAAAGACTACATAATTACTTTTTTTTCTTTAATAGAAATATTCGTAAATAATATACAATAAACATGCAATTAATGTTATCAAAAATATCTTTTTAATTGCATATTTGTCAGCTGGTGCCGTTGTAGGAGGAGTTATAGCAGGAATCATAATACTATTTATTCCAATTGGAGTTCTGATGTACAGGTACAATTGTATTATAATCCATCACTTTTTTAAGCATAAAAATAGACGTACAAAATATAGTGCTTACATTCCAAAAGACATATGAAACTTCAGATTAAAAAAAAAATATGCGTATGTGGGGTTCGTGTTGTTTATTCTTTAGTTTTCTATGTTGTGTCATGTGTACTATTGTTTTTCTGTTTTTCTGTTTGTCTTTTTCATTTTTAGCCATGGCGTTGTCAGATTGTTTTAGATTTATAAGTTTGACTGTCCCTTAGGTATCTTTCGTCCCTCCTTTGTACCAAATGGCTAGATTTTATTATAAAACTTATATACATATACATTTTTTCAAGTATTCTATCATTTGTTCAAACTTAGAAGAACTTTACTCTTTTTAATTGCTTGTTTCCAGTTAACAATTTGCCGATATATTTTCCGTACGCAGTGAATTCAGTGTGACCTTTATCGTAAAAATCCGATAATCGCAATACGCTTGGATCTGTCATTGAAATAAACTATAAGTATCGTATTGTACATGTTAAGCACGTGCTTATCAATATCCACGTTTCTTTGCTGACTGTTTACTAAGGTGACAATAGTTAAACCCTAGCTTCAAATCACATCTGTACAGACCGAGATAATTTGTTGACGATTATACGTTATGGATGCGTAAAAAATAATAAAATCGTGCACAGAAGTCAACGTTTATGATATGTATATGCATTGGTTCAAGAACTGATTAAACACTATTTTACACCAGTCACTCGTTTCATATGACTTTATATATCCGTTTTATGAATTTTTGAAACATATGTTCGTTTTTGTCATGTAAGATTCCTGTTATTTTATTTTGTAAATGGAACTAGAATTGAAGCTACATGCATTATCAAGGCATTCAAAGGGACAATAATAGTGAGCATCTTTTTTAAATCACAGACACAGTTATAGTGAGCAATCAATAACCATACGACGACTTAACATTATTCATAACACAAAAGAAGGCATCATCAAAAAGAAAACACCACAGTGACTTTACTTAACAAATGTAAAACTTATCAAATTAAATACCTGTAGAAAATTACTTGAGAAAGTTGTTCATTATAATGTAACGACTGAAATTATGTTAACAATTTCTACGCTGATCGGTTCTGAACAGGTATCTGTTTTTCAAAAACATGATATATGTGGCTTCTTTACTTTTAGTGACCTTTGTTAATATATAATATTTATAATTGAAGAGAATATTTTTTAATTTTTAATTGCGATCAACTGTTTGAGAATATATCCCTAACATTATTGTGTTGAATAATGGTATGATTGTTAAGTTATCATTCCCAACTTAATAAAATGAAACAAAACGGAGGATCATGATATTCGTATATAACGTCTTGCATATTGAAGTTTGAAGAGGTATGAAAAAACATTGAATGATTAGAATGACTATGTTTTTGTCGATATTAAAATTGAGAATGGAAATGGGGAATGTGCCAAAGAGACAACAACCCGACCATAGATATTGTTTGCATATTACTCTTAAAAGGGTACTTGTTATTGCTATCACATTATCTCAAGGAATAATTCATCATCGACTTACTTTCAATTTTACAGACGAAGAAACAATAGTCACACCAAAAGCCCACAAAAGCAGTTTGTCACACGGTCTAACCCTGTATATGAATCCGAGATAGATGTAGGAACAGATGGTAACCCCGATAAAAACAAGGACGGTTCATTATATCATCATTATTTTGAAGTACAAAATAATCCGGATATTGTAACACCAATACATAATTATATCAATACAGATACCACGACGTATGACTATGCATATGAAATTGGTCCATTTAAAGATGACGCCTACGACAACATGAAAAAAGGAGTTGTAGACAATCAGCAATCAGAGGGTAATGTCTCTAATACGTATTCACATTTACAAGACACTTGTAATGATATCGGTGATAACACGTATGATCATGCAACACATAACAGAGTTCCAGGAAATACAGAGAACGATTACTCTGTGTCACGAGGTCAAATGTCAGAAGATGATTATGACGTGTCTGGAAATCATGATCGTAGTAATCACAAAAAAGGATCTGAGAATGTCTATAACTAACTCTTCTATAAAAATTTTCAGAAAATCGAATTTTTACTGATTGCCATTTGTGACCTTTGTAAATATATAATATTTATAATTGAAGAGAATATTTTTAATTTTTAATTGCGATCAATTGTTTGAGAATATATACCTAACACCTGAGCACCTGAGATCACCCCTAGTTTTTGTTGGGGTTCGTGTTGTTTATTCTCTAGTTTTCTATGTTGTGTCATGTGTACTATTGTTTTTCTGTTTGTCTTTTTCATTTTTAGCCATGGCGTTGTCAGTTTGTTTTAGATTTATGAGTTTGACTGTCCCTTTGGTATCTTTCGTCCCTCTTGTATACAATAATAATTTGTAATCATGAACTGAGAAACCATTTTGTTATGCAGATGGTGCTTTTGTATACTAAGATATCATTTTATTATAATGTTATGTAAAAAAACATAAAAATGACAAGGAAGAATATTATTTGATAGGTGAATTTATAAATAATTATCAGATTATTTGCCGTGTAATTTATCAAAATCGTTTGTTATGAAATATTTATATTGTCTCGATTATATGTCAGATATGATACACAACTTCCTTTTATAATGCGTTATCATCATATGATCACATGGATGTTCACCTATTTTTTCTAGATATATCTGTTTTTATGGGATAGTCAAGATATGTTCGTTATATTTGACATAACAGCATTTATTGTGAGATCCCTAGGTGAAATCGACTATATTTTTCACAATCTCAACAATTGTATTCCACTACTTATTATAAATAGTGATTGGTACATTTATCATGTTTATAAACTCAATATATTAGGAATGGTAACTCCGTGATAAATAGTGCTACTTACCAATTCTCGCACGGATAGATATTTACAAAAATGCAACTATTTTGGGTTTCACAATTTATGTATTTTTGAAATGAAAGTAGACGTATAACCCTTGATATTGATATCTAGGACTATATGATACAAAATAATTATACACCATAATTCTAAGCTCATGTCCTTAAATTATGTATTGATTAAAAATTTGATAAATACCTTGAAAAATGATAACAAATTCAAACAAGGACAAAACAGTACTTGCTCATCGTAAAGAAAGCACATCGTATTATTAACAAAGAGGTGGTGATAAGAACGTACTGATGCATGAAACGAATTGTGTCTTATTTAAAAATATTGTCTTGTCCACAAATCTGGACTGAGCTGGTTACTCAGTTTTGTTACGTATCAACCAGTTTGCGGAGGAGACTATTTTTTCTGACGTTCAAACTGTATTGAATTGCTAAGTGATGTTTAACCAAAAAATGTAACCCTTGAGTCGACATTTGCTGGTATCTTGAAAATGCATACATAAAAGTATAAACAGTAAAAGTCTCTTTTCTTGACTAATGAAATAGTTTTTACAGATTATTTTCGATTTTCCTTTTTCCTTGTTAAGGTATGCCTTAATCAACTTAGCAAACCTAATAATTGAAGCACCTATCCCATTTAACCCAAAACGAAGATTACTACAGAAACAGTACAGTTTGTCTCATATCCGAACATATATAGAGACTGTTATGATCAAATTTTGTGTCAAAGAGAGTAAATTTCAGCTTCCAATTTCAAAACTTTCAAGTAGTTCCTGCAAGTTGAAAAAATATATCCCAGTTAACGTTGATATAATATGTCAAAGCTTGAGTGTGATAACACGATTTTCATGGACGCTGGTTGTTGCTTAGGACACTACATTGTATTGTAAAACTGTTAACGTCATACATATGGGCGCCATCATGCGTGGTTGGCCGTTGTCGAAAAGCTATGGCACGGATGACCATGTTTATGTTCAAATTGAACAACCACATCATGCTACCTTGTGAAATCACTTCTTACAGAATGTATCTAGCAGGAGCATCACAATATCACTCATATGTAAGATATGAGCTGGGTATCAGCTGTTGTGTAGTACTATAGCATTGTCAGGTTTTCTTCGAAGTATGAGCGTCCTCTTTATATTGATGGTGAAGTAAGAAGAAGTTAGATAACTATTTGATTTTAGAAAATAGGCTCCTTCAAACTAACCCTATATATTTCTGAAATGATAAAAAAAACGTCTTTGTCAGTTATGATATACACGGAAGTATATTTGACAGTTGGCATTCAAGGAGGCTATCTTTTTTCAGTTTTCGACTTGATTTTTTATTTGAAGGAAGTAGATGGAAAATTCAATTGTAAAACCTATGAGTACCGAATTATTGAATACTGAGCTTCCCATGCAGACTAACAATTGACAAGTCAAAATCAAAAATGTCGTTGGCAATTCTTTATATACTGTACTGTTATTCAGATTCTAATGCATCACAAAAAGAAATAATACGTGAAGAAATGTATAAATTTGAAAGGAAACACAATATCGGAAACTTCATGGATGAATTTGGCGAAAATACGTTGCGGCTTAACGTCGTATAAATAAAATCTTAAAAACTGACGGTTATTACGATTCCAAAACAATTGGATAAAGTCACATGAAAATGTCGAATTTGAGATGGGGCTTGTTTTATTTTTGATAATATTGTAGCCATTAAACATTTGTTGAAATTCAAAACAGCGGGAGCCTCCTGTGAACTGTGGATTTTACTGCAAATTGTAACCAGCGAAAACCATTGTTACATGATCATTGCATTAAAATGAACAATTAACCGGTAGTGGTATCGAACTAGTGCTAGAAAAATGAAATATGCATATACTTGTAACGTTCAAAGAACTTTTCTGGATAAACCTTCATTTTGAACGCTCATAAAAACAAAAGAAAAACCATTGATGTAAAACTAGCAGTACAAGTGTTATTCAAACGCTATTTAAATAAAGGCAACAGTAGTATACCGCTGTATGAAATTCATAAATTGATTGAGAAAAAAACAAATCTGGGTTACAAACTAAAACTAAGGGAAACACATCAAATATAAGAAGAGAACTACGACACAACAGAAACACAACATTAAAATGTACCACACACAGAAACGAGCTATACTATAACAATGGCTATTTACCTGACTTGGTACAGGACATTTTAATAAATAAAATGGTGGGTTGAACCTAGTTTTGTTGCATGCTAACTGTGGTTTATCAGTGATTGTATACATTGACTCACACACAGTATATTATTTTGTTTATAAATTTAACTATCATTTATTTAATTACTAGTTTGTTGCCATAAATATAGGGTTTATGTCACCAGAAGTCAGAACTATAGACGAAGAGGACATACAAATTAGCGTATGCTTATCGATCATACATAAACACTTAACTGAACACACTTAGCATAAGGAACAGTATAAAAAGATATTTTATAGATAGTATTACGTGCTTTATCTGAAGCAAGATACGGAGGAAGTATACGAATGTTCCTACTCTATTCAACAGTTCACTTGTAAGGACGTAAAAATAGAGCATTATAATTTTTAGCCTTTTCATGATTGCATTTAATAACAAGGATACCAGATTTGACTACAAAGTAAGTGTGTCCTGTCATGCATTTAACGAACTATTGCTAGATAACATTCAGATGAATCACTATTGCCAAAAATGAATGTTGATAACAATTTGACTTTCTCCAGTTGACTAGATTTGCATGGTCTATTATGTTTTACATAGTAATGTAAAATACCATACAAGTACGACTAGTGCACATACATGACAAATCTTGAAGTAAACTAAACTGGTCGCCATAGTATAGTCAAGTTTACTGAAAGAGTCGTTAAATAAAATTCAGAAAAAACAACCAGGATGCATACAATTCCAAACTGTACATTAGATCACTCTCAATGTCGTTCTCGTGTTAATTTGTTTAAACCATGTACTGTTAACACCGGCTAACCATACTGCCATTTGTCATATATAAATGTTATCAGCAAGTATTGTATATGACCGTGACATATATTAGGAATAGAGTTGCATTTCGAAAGATGCATTTATCGATATACACATTTGGCATTTTGATATTGTTATAAGTTTAATATTTTGATCTTGGTTTAATATTTTCGATTAATAATTTGACACTCTGGAATTATTTGTTGTTACATAGTTTAACAGTTTTACATATATTCTCACTTTTGCCGTTGTTTTGATGAATTTGACGTACAGTAAAGATGTATTCACATTCTTTTTTTTCATATGAAACTGTCTACTAAGATTCGTACTTGACACTGTCCAAAAGTGGAATTTCCATTTTCTGAAAAGTAGATTTTACAATAACTGAAATTATAAATTATAGCGTAACAAATAATTGAATTAATCAATTGTCCAATTTGTTTTCTTCCTGTATTAATATTGAAGGATGTGACAACAATCAATTTTAATCTAATATTTCCTGGTGTTTTGTTATGCTAGTTTTACATTAGTTAATTTGTCAAATAGATTCATGAGTGTTTCTCGTTTCTCGTTTTGATATAGATTAAACCAATGTTTTTCCGTTTGCATGGTTTTACAGTTAGTAACTTGTTGGACCCTTTCTAGCTTTCTGTTCGGTGTGAGCCAATGCTTTGTTTAATTTAAAAGTGATTTTGTTTTAAATTATTTGGAGTGCATATACCTATCATTTAGTATTTAGGTTAATATAACAGTAAATCAAAGGTGCTCTTTATTGAACCAAGAACGGGTCAAACCAAACCTTGAAAAGTTCCATTTATTGTGTTTTCCGTTGTTGCTTTCTAAATTTTCATGTATGGTGTATGAGGAAGAATTTTAACATATGCAATGTATGTTTTGAAGTTACACATTGATAAATGTCTTGCTTTTAAGGTGAAGTTTTGTTGAATCCTCAACATTAACTTAGGATAAAAATAGATAAAAATCTTCTTCTTAGATATAAAATTCCCAGATGTGTAACGAACAAATATTGTTAAATGAAGCGAAATTTGTTGATCGGTTTAAAAAATCTGTATATCAATATCAATACATATATGAAATGTCTGCTAGACCTGTATATATTGTCATGCGAATACGCAGTCAAAACAAAACTGACACAATCGGGAAAAAATACTAAATTGGTCAAAATAACAGATATATCTTGTATGACATTTTATACGTCTAAAATAGGCAAACAATTGACAAATGTTTTGCATCTATGATATTTTGCTTCTAATATTCTAAATGATGTAGACAAAAGAGAGGCGAAAAATACTAAAAGTACATTGACCCTCATTTGCCGAAAATAAAACTGACAACGAAATGGCTACAAAATAAAAGAAAAGACCAGCAGACAAACAGCCGTACACAAAACACTTGAAAACGAACTGCACCAAACACTGCGGTGATATAAGGTGTTCTCACAGGGAAGCAGATGCTGCACACGTGAAACCCGTCCGTCGTGTTACTCCCTATAATATACGTTGATAGGTACTGTCATTTGATTAGACATCACACAATAGTGAATTATTACCTCTTATCTAACCATGAAAATCATCAAACTCTAGACCATCGGTCAAATAAGTCTTACCAACAAACTTAAACAATTGTGACATTTTGACATGTACACATATCTTAATGATAACGGATCACAGACGAGAAATTTATCAGTAGAACCAACACAAACGTTGAACTATAAAGAATTGAGCTTTTCATATAAGACAATACCAGTTTAAAGTATAGTTTTTTTCGTAGTATATAAATGTTTTAATAAACATATTTGGATTATTGCTTGATATCCTTCCTTGTATATATGAAATTCGATTATATTATTTGATGTCACCTACATTATTGTTTCCGATCACTTAAATTGTTTAATTGTTCTAAATAAAATAAATACCTTTGAGTTTGATAAAAAAAAAAACACTTGTGCAAAATGAATATAATACGTTTGCTATGTCTCACGTGTTTAAGGATAGTTCATGCGAATAACGGTTTGTATAGGTGTAAAAACTTTAGATTTGTCTAGAAATATTTGAATATAATGTATTTGTAAGTTAATGTAATCAATATATATTGCATGTGGCTGTTTTCATTAAAGTTGTCATTGTGAATATACAAATAAGTTTACATTTAATTCATATGTATTATTTTGTATGTTTTAGTTTTGCTATTATGCTGTTACAATTGTTATAGTCTTTGACTCAAAAAGTTAATCCACATTTTATGTATTCGTTTTTATTCTGTAGTTAGTCACAACATCGGTGTTATCAAGTATATATATTATATAGTCATTACTATAAATTTACTGTGACAAAAGTATGAATTGTTCTAAATACTAAGGATGTTCTTATCCCAGCCAGAAAACCTGAGCTGTAGTAGGCAACACTTTTTTGGAACTTTAGGTCCTCAATGTTCTTCAACTTTGTACTTGTCTTGGCTTTCAAACTGTTTTGATCTGAGAGTCACTGATTAGTCTTGTGTAGACGAAACGCGCATCTGACGTATTAAATAATAAACCTGGTACCTTTTGATAGCTACTATTTGTGTGTTTCTCTGTCATATATGTTCTCTTATTTATTTCTATTGTAGTTCCGTCATGTAATGGTTTTCATTGTAATGTTATATATAACATTGTCATAAAAGCGGGAGGTTTGGCTAGCCACAAAACCAGTTTAACCCATCGTTTTTGTCTTAAAATGTCCTGTATCAAGTCAGGAAAATGGCTATTTATATATAATATGTTATATTGTAGGTCGTTTCTGTGTGTGTTACATTTAAGTGTTGTGTTTCTGTTGTGCCGTAGTTTTCCTCTTATATTGGATATGTTTTCCTCAGTTAAGTTTGTAACCCGGTTTTGTTTTGTTTTTTCTCAATCGATTTATGTATTTCGATCAGCGGTAACTACTATTGCCTTTTTTTGGACCCCTTATTGTTATTTATCATTTATGTAGTCGTTGTCGTTACAGTTAATTATTTTGAATACTCGACATATTTTACATGTTATTCCTATTTGTTATTTGTCATGTTATAAATTTTCCTTTTTTGAATTCAACATTTTTCTATAATTGATATTTAACTCAAAACATGACTTTGTTCTTCCCCATTTATTAATATACACATTTGTCATGTTTGTAACTTCTGATTTATTATATTCACAATATTGTATGCAAATGCATTAACATGGATTATGGGTTAAATACAAACATGTCTGTCGTTTTAGGGAAGAAATGCTATTTGATTGAACTAAGCATGTTTGATCAACTTAAACATAATAATACTTCCTATCAGAAGATCTTGTCGGCCAACACACAACAATGTACACACGAACATGCAAGCAAATCAAAAGGATCAGTGCAAATGACATGTGACATAGATTCCAAGTGGTCTGTGACTTTCGAGCGAATTTTCCAACACAACAAGTTTAAATACGAGAGGACAAGGTTTCAATGTAAAGGTAAGCTATTTTACATTCAACTATTTCATTGTATGTTGAACTTAATCTCCAGTCCAAAATGTGTTTTTATGAAGTTCAACAATTGATAATATATGAATCTTTTCAGAGACCACGATTTAAAGGGAAATATTAAATTCAGACAATTCAGACTGGCAGAAAACAGTTAAATTGAAAATAACCGCAAATTAATCGTTTCTTACGCTTTTTGATGACATTAGAACGAAACTTCGATTTTATTCTCTTTGTCCAAATAGTAAAATGATATTGAACTTCTTTTTTTCTTTTATTATCGCTTAAAACCTAACTCGACCAAAACATCACGCGTTGCGCATCGGCAGGGATCGGACTAGTTATTTGTATACTGTGACGGCCTTAATACTGGCTATACTAACGGCTAATAGTGAAAATCTGAAATATTTAACAATATCGTCATACATAAATTATTTTTTCAGAAATTTCACACATAAATCAGATTGCATTTGACAATGATCATGATGTTGCATTGTAATTGATATTTCAAGTATGTTATCCTGTTTTAAAAAACATTGGAACACCCATTTGTAAAATATGGAACGCCGTAACTGTTATATAGTGTAAATATTGCATGTGTTAGTCCCTTTGTCTTTACGTTCTGTAATTTCTTCTTTATGTTATGTACCTTTATTTCCTGATACTGCATCTCTGTGTTATGTCAAATGATATTTTTGTTTGGTCAAACAATTGTATGATATGTCATTGCTATTCTTTTTATGTGCAACATGCATTATATTAGGTGGTATCTACTGTATATTCTAAATATTCTAATAATACCTATAAATGTTCTGATCAACCACTTTTGCGTTCCTTCACATTTGCTCTATGTTGTGTCTATTCTTTCTTCAAGTAAGTAAGTTATTAATTGCATCTTAGATGTGATTGCTATCAATGGCGGATCTAGAAACGTTCATAAGGGAGGGGGCATTGACTGACCTAAGAAATGGCCCCCTCCAGTCATGTTTCAGTGATTACCAATATAATTAATTAAATTTTTCACGAAAATGGTCTTCCGGGACCCTAATTCCGTCTATGGTTATGCCTAATGTTCTTTACATTTTATTTTGAAAAATCTTGAAAACCTCATGATGTAATATTTTACCTGTACCGAGTCAGGAAAATGACCATTGTTATATTATAGTTCGTTTCTGTGTGTGTTACAATTTAATGTTGTATGTCTGTTGTGTCGTTGTTCTCTTTTTATATTTGATGCGTTTCCCTCAGTAGTAGTTTGTAACCTCAATTTGTTTTTCTTTTTACAAATTATGACTTACTAGATTTATTGCAGATGACACTTCTATCAGTTGTTCGAATTATTATATACTAGAACTAGTATTGGAAATACAAACTGTAATGAAGCACGATCTTCAAATCCATGATGCAGTAGAAGATACCATTATTTCGCAGAATTGTCGCTTATTAATAATTTAACACTGAAATAATAAATGAAAGTATCTTTTTTTTAAAATCAAGAACCGATAAAGGTTTATCTAGAAACGCACTTTGAACATCCGAAGTGTTACAAAACATGTACCTTGTTTACTATGTTTCAAGTATTTTTTTAAAAATAATTCTTTACTTTTGGAAATTATTCGTTAACAGGTGCTGGTACACCAGTTGGAATCATTTGCCCGCCCTATACAGCAGTTAATACTGAATATAAATCTAATGGTGATTGTAGTGTTTCAGATTTAAAAGTTTCTGGAAAAAATCACAACACTGCTTCGAAGGATTCGTTTATGTGCACCATTTTAATAAAAACAGCTGATAAGAAGATGAGTTTGCCATGTAAAGGTTTGTAAATAGTTGATATAATCAATTACCTGAAAACTCAATTTCTATATTGAACGTTCTACTTAATCATCTGCTGTCTATGACAATGGCGACATGCTTTGCACATTGTCTAAAATATTTATTTGTTTTTGTTTTTTGTCTTTTTTTCAAGGTTTTCTTTTATTTGTAGAAATCAATCTCTTCATTTTTTTTTTATATTTTAAAACTTATTACATGAATTGTTTTCAGTTTATTGCAGACGTTTTAGAAGTCTAAGTTCTATTGATACTACACACTTAGTTAAATGTAGGCCTATTCCCATATTGGCACTGTAGATTTCGAGTGTATCACTTATCATGGATTTATACTTTTATGAATGTGGTTTTCAAATCCAAGAAAATGGGTATTTGATGAATTATAATGAAAACACAATACCAGACCTTGTTTAACGTATAATTGATCTAGTTAAGTAAATGGATGTTATCTTTTTTTAATTATGTTCTAAAGGTTATTGCTATATAGATGTTATGTTTTGTTAAGTGTCGTTGACTTTGCTGTATTTATGAAACTTTTCTTATATTTTATTTCCTGAGTAATTGCATGAATACGAAGACATAAGCTATATGATGACCTTTTAATCATGTCTACTTAAAGCAGCTAACTTCAACAAATGAATAGGTCAAAAGTTATACAAATACAATTAATTAACGTGTATAGAAAAAAAACTAGGAAAAATATTTAATTACCAGAAATTAGTTTTTCTCGTATTTGAAATTAATACCGGACAGGTATGGAATGCGTACCAAATGAAAATTCAAATATTAAAAATCTCTCTAATTGGAACGATTATCATATTAAAAAAAAAAACAATAATCATAGAGTAATGATTAAAGGACTTTAAAAAGGCATTAACATTGACGAAGACCATCATCTGCCAAAACAAAGTTTAGTTTTTTTCGGAAAGTAAAATGACTCATAATATTGTCATTAATCTGCCTGTAAACTGTACTCTGAAGGAGAGAAATACATTTTCAAGTTGCATAATTGATATGCACATCGATTAGTGTAAATAATTCCTAAATATAAATATAATATGTTTTTATCAGTCCAGACAATTCCAATATGATACGTTAAGTATGACTCCATTGGAGGTAGATACCGGTTTCACCACGTGTTGAGTACAATTTGCATCGCATACGAACCATGATCATGTCGTCAAATTCTACATCTGTTTTATGTTTGACAATCATTATTATTTTAGTTGTCAAACCAGTTAATGACAGAACTACGGAATCTCATTGTAGGTCAATAAGCATTCATATATGTGTCTAATTTACTAATTATTTTAGTTGAAGCAATCGTTTATTCGATTGATGTGTTTGAGCGTTGGGTTGTTAAATTTGATAATGGACATTCCGATATGAATTTTCCAGGGATTTCTGTATATTGTAATTTTTAATATTTTTTTTCAGGTGTCACTAGCATATCAGGCCATGAGAAAAATACGAAATCCTATGGTAAGAAAATTTATGAGATTGTTCCATTTTTGTTTAGAATGACTTTAGAATTCGAAAGGCATAAAGTCTAAACCTTCCTCTGATTTTTTCCTGATTATTTATTTTGAAACCTATATAATTGATATTCGGACAATATAAAGACATATGGTTTGTAGCAACCTGCAATAATGAAAACATTCATAAATCACAAAGAAAAAAAGTTCCAATGCCTAAAAGTAGTCTTTACTTTGAATGAATTTGGGTATGCTTTTATGTCCCTTTTTGCCATATTACTCTTCGCATATAACATTACTTATATATCATCAAAATCAGTTAAAACGATTTTACTGAAATGCAATATTCGTGAAATATTTTTGATTTTATCTTCGGCTTTGTACTATGTTTGGCTTTCTGGCTTTTTTGGTCTGAGCATCACTGATGAGTCTTATGAAGACGAAATGCGCGTCTGACGCATCAAATAATAAGCCTGGTACCTTTGATAACTATCATCGACGGTGTTTGTATTTAAAAGGAAGTGTATCTTAGTTTTCAAGTTCAAAAACTCAAAAAATTCAAAACTATACCAATGCCAATTTGATTCAACTGGACAAATATATTTTTCTTATTAAAATGAAAATGAGAATGACTGAGCTTCCCAATTTTGTCAACATACCGGAACCTTCATTCACGGTGGTTGAGCTAGCTTTAAACAATAAATACATTTTACCATTATAACAGTTGAAGCGCCGACATTTCCATGAGTTTATTTCCACATGGTTCTTAATTACAAGGATATACTAGTCAATATGATACAGTAATGTGCACATATTGGCATATTAATGTGCACATATTGGCATATTAAGAAATGATTCTAATATAAAATGATTTCCGAAATAGGACAATATTGATGGTACAAAATGTGTATTATATTCAATTGCTATCATTGATCAAAAGCATTGTATATATAATCATTTGATATTCACTGATATGTTCGTTTGCATTACATTATCTTTGTAGGTATACCAGACTATGTTTTTATTCTCGGAGGAATAGCAGGAGTGTTAATCGTCACTTGTATTATTGTTGGAGTTTTTCTGCTAAGGTATGATTCGAACGGTCTTCCATGTGAGGTAGAGATTTTGACAAATATCCATAGATGGTTAATCAATGATTTTTTAATGTAACAGAGAACTCCTTTTAAACATAGCTGCTTCAAATATTAAGCAATTATCAGATAAATTTGATGGAGTAATCGTAATCGGAAAAGTTTGTTTGATCAGTGAGGGTCAATAGAAAGAAATGCAGTTTTTAACCACTCCTTACAAAACATTGTTATCATATCTTATTTCATGTTTTTTTTAAACAAATATTTTAATAAAAAAAGACAAATTTAAATAAACAATATGATTTTTATATTTTAATTTTTGACACAGATACATTACGATAACAGCAATACAAGTAGTACGAATAAGTTTACACTAAACCTGATCACAGTTTCGGTTGTTGTTTTTTTATCTTGTTCAGTTTTTTTCAGAAATCGATATTCTTTTGACCGTAAACAGAATAGTGTATAATATACAAACCTACAATTTATTCGAAGTGAAGGAGTAGTCAAACATGGGGAATTTTGGTTAACTTCGTCAAGACTTGAAGTAAAACGCAATATATTGTACGTAACTTTATAAAAAGTACAAATATTTATACATTGCTATGTTTTACTGCAAACCTGCATACACACACAAACTACCATTTAATGTTCAACTTGTAGGAAACGCAACTGCAGTGAATTCCGTAATACACAGATGACGAGCAATGACCAGGTAGTGCCTACTGTAAATACAACATATAACCCTGCAGGTAGGCCTAACAAAAACGAAAATAACCACCAAGCTAATTTGGTGAATGTTCCTGGAGGCCAAAATCATCCAACATCACATGCTGTATATTTTGACAACAGGACAGATGATAAGGCAATTAGATTATGCCCCATAAAACAACCAGGAATCCAGACCAACAAAAACGAGTCAAATACATATTCACATCTTCGGACCACATCAGATGACCCTGACGACATGTATGACCATTCAGTACGCAATGCTGTCCGTAACACCTGCGGTGGAGATTACGACGTAGCACACATCAGAATAACAGAGGATGACAATTATGTGTCAGGGAACTATCATCATTCACCCACCAACAAGGAAGACCCTGCTTACACTGAAATTTGAAACCGTTCATTTGGTATCGCAGACTGAATAACACATATTGGTGAAGCACATACCTCTACTGGCTTTTTCTATTATATGATTTGTGTACTACGTAAATATGTAAATTGTACTTAAAGAAACAACTGAAAAAAATGTCACGAGTATCAAACCATCATGGCATTCTCATTGTAAATAATTGTTATGATTTCAACATTATGAATTCTACAAAGGAATAGCCTCTTTTATTTCAATATAGTGTAATCGCTTAGTGTATGTAGGGATAATAAGAAAATAAGTATGTTTGATAAACCCTAGATAACATGTACACATTGCTCTTCTGCAATGTTGATACATTAGGAACATGAACCTTAAGTAGGTTTATGTATGTTATAGTCTGTATGATATGATATCAAGGCGTAAATAATTCATCTCACTGTGTCAATCTAGTAAACAAGATTGTATTTTGATATGTTGTTCCATGTTAATGCCTTTATATTTTCTGTATGGATAAATGAAATGTTCAAATGTAATCTGCACCAAAAAAAGAACCTGACATTGTTTTTGTATCTCAATATTCATTTTGTAAATTTCTAAATGGTATTTTAAAGTATAGTTTAATGATAACATAACGTGATCAATATAATACCTCGTTCAAAAAAAAAAAAAAAATATAAAAACTCATTATGGCTTTCTTTTTATTCAATGATATTATCAAGAGGAAAACACATTTTAACTACGGAGGATCTTTCAATTTTAACAACCAAAGAACCGAACAATATATATTGTCTTTGCCATTGTTGATATACCATGGGATATTTTGACCTAATCGTTATCTTGCTAATTTACTCTGTTTGAATCCAACTAATAGGAATCAGATACCATTAACTAGTGTTGTCTATATAGGGTCTTGTGTTTTCGAGCATATTTCCTGATTCTAACATTTTATATAGAAAACAGATAAGTTTTATTCAATATATCTTAGCATAGTAATGATCAATCATACATTAATTATGTTTATATGTTTTTTTACTAATTAGCCTTATTTCAAGAGGGATTGAAGCGGTTACAACTAACAATATTTTGACCGGTTTAGCAGAGTGCATTTTTGTTCAAACGCATAAATAATGTCGCTGTGTCAAATTTGAAAAATTAAAGATCTAAAACTTCCTATTGAACTCAAAATGATAAAAAAAAAAAGAAACATAACATGCACAATAAAGCATTATTTATGAAATAAATTGTTTAATACCGATCAAATATGTATTACATGTCATTTGATCATTTACCTAGTTACACATGTTACATAAAAACATGTATTTTTAAGAAATGTTTACAACATTTAATAATGTACAGCTGGTATTTGTTTTTAGTTTCAATTTATTTTTAGTTAGTAGGATTTAGTTGTTTGATGTGTGTATATAAATCATTGTTAATATTTCTAATAAATGATTTTATCTTTTTATCTTTTGTTTTTACGATACCGTTGTGTCAACGACATAAATATATAAGTCGATGATGTGTTTACAAACGAAAAAATGTTCATGAGGATTTATGTGACATTCATGACAGTTATAAAAGTCAAACGGTAATGCCGTTGTATAAAATATGGAGATGTGAACTGACTTTTTATGAGTTTGATAGTGTTATGCATTTTTATAACATGTATTGCATACCTTCGAGACTTATATGTTGGCCTTGGAAAAAACCGTCTTTCTATTAGCCTGCTAATGGCGCTTCGCACACACACTCTGTGAGAGATGTACTGATTGATATTTCAACTGTAAGAAAATGCTTACTAATTTGTTGACTTCGAAACTTTAATCAGCCTACAGTAATTGCGAGAATCTAAGATTAGAACTTTGTGTCTTTTGTCTTTTTGTTGAATGATTGAATGCTTGACAGCATTTACATTATTTTAAAACCAATTTTGCTGCACATAATCATACCTGTTTGATTTGTTTTTATTTTCGACTGCATTTTCCTCGGATTTCTATGTTTTTGTTAATCTACATTATACAGTAGCTCTTTTTTTCATTTATAAGTTTATTGCATTTATAATGTAAAATCACAAAAACACAGAACTCCGAGGAAAATGAAAAATTGAAATCCGTTGTCAAATGGTCAAATCAAAAGCTTAAACACATCTAACGAATGGATAACAACAGTAATATTCCTGACACGGAACAGGTATTTTCTTATATAGAAAAAAAATAAAATCTGATTTTGTAGCGAGCTAAACCTATCATACTATAGCAGTCGCATACAACTCTATTGTAATGACAATATAAAAAAAACCGGACAATTTCAAAACCATGCTCAAAGAAAACGTAACAAACCATATATGACATGCATTTTAATCGGAAACAATATAAGTAAAAAGGCACCTAGAGCATTCTAAGATATACTGAAACGAATGGAAAAAAAATAATAAAAAAGCCAGGCAAGCAAACGATTTTTTTAATTCCTTTTCTGGGTTATTGGATTCGCGCATGACACAAGACGGTTTGTGAAACCTGGCCTGTAAACTACTTACAAACTAAAATATTTGATCAAGTTGGATATTAATATCACACCTTGTTTGATATAATTTGGAATATTGATATAAAATTGTTTTAAAATTCATATAATTGAACTAGCTGATTAGTTATCTTAACTTTTACATGTACACAAGTTTTAAAAATAGAACTTTTAGACATGACACAATATTGAACCAGACTTAAAAAAAGGAACATCATAACTAAATGCATGAGTGTTGGATGTATAAGTACCAATACACGTCTATTTGCAATTTGAATAAGCACTCCGCAAAACAATCATGTTCGTGATGAGTCACGTTTTTAATCGTTTATCCTCCGAACTCTGTTTGAGCAGTTCCGTGACGATGGACGAGTTTCAAGCTGAAGCAATTAGAATTGTATACGTAATAGGTTGTAATAAATAAGGTTTAAACTAAAAAATTCACAACACAGCAGATACACTGCGTAAAATTCCACCTCCTCACTATGCTACCAATGAAAAAGAAAGTGACAAACAAAATTAATATAAACATATTTAACCATTTTCAATTTTATTAAAAAAAAAGTTTATTCAGATTTTTTATACGAAAAGGAACACTCGTACTAGTTGTGTTTTCTTGTATAGAACAACTGGAGTTTGCAATTTAGTCATGGATCAATCTGTTAGTGAAAACAAATTAAAATTGTTTACGAAAAATCAAACATTGAACTATGCTGACCTTGCAACAGACATGATTATATATCGTTGCTACATTTTAGGAGTAACAGCTATAACGAATATAATTTGCGCAATACATTTAGCAGGCCGATGAGCTAGCATAGAAAACGTTCCATAAAGGGTAGTGTATGATTAAAGAATATAACCTTTACATGAGTTTGTAACACGATTCAAAGTATTATATTAAATATATGTGACCTGATATATTGTGAAGTCAATTGCTATATATGTTCAACACATTTTTAAAAGTAATTAAAAAAATTAAAAACAAGTCCATTCATATCAATCTATCTTTAAAATTTTAAACTTCCTTGTATTTTATTCGGTTACGATTTAGTGAAATCTACTATATATATGTATTTCCGACCACAACTATTCATCAAGTATATGATGAAGATCGAAACTAATTGTTAGAATAACAACGTTATGTTCTTATTCGCCAGACTTAAACGAACATAAATTATTTATACAAGATATCTCAACACATGTATCAGAAATTAGCTCTTCTTTTGAGGGAAGCATACTTTTTAATAACCAATGTTTAATATAAATCAAGCAGTTCGTTTTAAAGTTCATTTAAGAAAAATAGAAAAATTCACTGCGATTAAATTCATTTATCAAGGACCAATTTGATATTTAATAAACACTCATGTTGATCAGACAAGTACAAACCCTATGTTTAGTTTTTGGAATTGTGGACACGACAAAAATAATATATTCATTGCCATCTGTGAAAAAAAAAACATATCCTAAAACTTCAATAGATGATTTCAACTTCATTACTTCGTATTCGTGGTTTATATGTTCAGTATTTTCTTTTCCTCCCAAAATAATTTTAAACAGATACTGGAGACCCATTGTGGCAGCAACAAGTCAATAGAGTATTTTTGTCATTTTTTTTTACATTTTTGCTGTCTCCTGGATATATACATTTTCATTTGTATTTTTTTGAACTGTAAATCTCATCATTAATAAACGAAAATAATTTCCGGCTAGTCTAAGTGGTCTTCGTCGATAACTTAATACAGGAAATTTAACTTCATACGTTGATCTTTTCTAATGATAATGGAGTTTTGAAAATGTTTGTGAAAATTGTCTTATATTTTTCAATATTTTGGATGTGTAAGAGTTCAGAGAAATATTCAACAGAGGGTTCGTAACTTATTTCTGTTTAATCATTAAAAATTGATGGATGAAAACGCCAACACAAAGTATTTTAAATGTTAGATAAATAGTTTTTAAAGAATAGTTAAATTTAATAAAGATGAATACAGTATCTATGTGTTTAGTTTTAATTTATTACACCATAGTTGTCAAAAAACATAATATATATAAGTCGATGTGGTATAATTGCCAATGAGACAATCTCCATCTAAGTCACAATTTGTAAAAGTTAACAAATATAAGTAAAAATGAGGTCTTCAACACGAAGCATTGTCTCACACCGAGCAGTTAGCTAGGAAGGTACCCAGAAAATGACTAGTGTAAAATCATTTAAACAGGAAAACCAACGGTCTAATTTATATAACAAAAACAGGAAACGAGAAACAGTAATGAACTATACCAGCAAACGACAACCGCTGAACATCAGATTCCTGACGATTGACGATTGACGCCAGTTTTGGCAGTTTTACATTTTCGTTTATTTCTTAAAGAAGCAGTACTTGTTATTTCGTACATGAAATGTTTTACAGAATGGCTAATAAAGATATATCTCATAATTTATCGGATTGTATTTTCTAATAATCCACAGATATTCATTAGACTGCTATTTATAAGATTTGTATCCCAAAAACACTAGTGTTCTGGTCATCACATCACATTGAACACAATTTACAAATTTGATTTTGCTGAATATGAAACAATAATGCAACAGTGAAAAAGCGGCTTATTCATCAATAAAAAATGTCCTTATTCATATATTTCATTCGGACACTTAATGTGTCAAGTGTAAGTTAACACTAATGAAACATGAGCAAAATATAACCAATGTAATTATTTCATGTTACATGTATCAGTATGTATACGACGATAATTACAGGTTTTCTTACATATATGTACTATATAAGTTTTTTTTTTCTTTTCTTTCTGATGACCATTGGCCATGAATGACGTGTACAAAAAATGTATATATATATAGGATAACTAATTCGTCAAACGGGCATTTGTCATGTTTACATTTTATTACTTTTTTTTTCAATTGATTTGATAATAATACTCCAAACAATGTATTCTCTGTTTTTACTAGCTTAAATGACCATACTTTTCAAGATATAAGTTCTTCAATAAAATTTCAGTTATTGTTCAATTGATATTTTTATTTATTTCTAGAAAGGGATAATTACTGTCTATAAGCTGTCGTAGAAAAAGAACAGAATGAAAAAGTTTTCAATTTTTTTAAGATGAACAATGTCTATCAGTAGAAGAACCTAAGAAACGCACATATGGCAGCATACAATGTGGAGGAAACAAAAGTGTTGATGTTGAGCAAGTTTGGTTTGACAGACAACCCAGCTGTGTGTACAATAAATCTCAAACGATTAATTTATCGGATAAGCTAGTTTACGTATCTTGTCCCAGTTCATCAATTTGTGATGTGATATACGATAATTATCTCAGTGAAAGGAGCAATACATACTTGCACATAAGCTTTAAATGTAAGGTACAGAATATATGTTGCACAATTTGTAACTGTATCACTTAGAGCAACTATTCAAATTAGATTTAAGTCGCGTAAATTTGATCAAAAGAAACTCCTTTGTAGCATAAAATTAGAATCGTATCTGTATTTGAATTTGTTATGGGCAATACGACGCAACCATAGAGACCATCTCGGTAACTGCACTTATTAATATTCACTTTTTGTTTTCATTTTAATAACTGAATATTCATCTGTGCATGGCACAGTTGAAATGAAGCAAAAAATGCCAAAAGGACATTCAAACGCAAAAGTTGAAATTAAACCGACATTTCCATAATCTAAGAAAAGAAGAATAAAAACATACAAACGACTTTTACAGTAAATAAAACAACAAAGAAAATCTGATGATAATCACGGGGACGAACCGTCCACCAACAGTGTCCTCGCCCCAGTGGTGTAAATAGTTATCAAAGGTACCAGGCTTATAATTTAATATGCCAGACACGCGTTTCGTCTGCAAAAGAAAATTACTGACCAATTGACATTTCACCCTGCCGAAATTGCAACCCGTATCTATTCAATTAAACGAGAAGACCTCATTTTGTGTGTCGCTCCTCTTCCTTCCACAATAAATTAATCATCATGCCTCTTTGTTCTTTAGGTAACAGGCGTAGTCGCATCTTATGATTATTCAGATTGAGTTATTTTGGGAGAAAAACGACAAAATATGTGTCCGGATATTGTTTCCGTTATCAGACTGACTTTTAGTCATAGATAAGACTTCCGGTTTTAAACATGCACAAGAAGAACCAATTGTATGATAGATTACAAAAATGAAAAATAAATAAGCCAATCAGAAGGTTCTCTATATCATGGTTTTTAGATCGCAAGAACCACAACTATTATACCTCCTAAGAGACAATTATGATCAATTATGTTTTCGCGCTAATCCACTCCTAAACTACGATTATACTACTATAATATACAGAGACTCTCTGTATTATGTCTACTTTTTTTTTCTGAAATATTTACTAGCTCAGGGGTCATACCAGTTTCATATATATTAAAATAATTAAAACATGTGGAAACAAGAATGTGTCCATAGTATACGGATGCCACATCGGCACTATCATTTACTATGTTTAGTGGGCCGTGAAATGGGGTCAAATCTCTAATTTGGCATTAAAATTAGAAAGATCATATCAGAGGTAACATATTTACTAAGTTTCGAGTTGGTTGGACTTCAACTTCATTAAAAACTACCTCGACAAAAACTTTAACCTGAAGCGGGACAGACGGACGAACGAACGAACGACGAATAGACTAAAAGACATAAGTCCCATAAATGGGGCATAAAAAGTTATTGTTGAAAGTGAAAACTTAAACTTAAACCTGAAGCCGGACAGAAGGACGAACGGACGGACGAACAGACTAGAAAACATAATCCCCATAAATGGGACATTAAAATTTATAGTTGAAAGTGAAAGTAGTGATTTGGCCAAAATGAAAGTAGGGTAGAGATTAGAGGGAGGTGGGACTTATTCGGGACGTCGGGATCGGGTGTTTTTAAGCTCGGGATTTCGAGATTGATCTTTACGGGATGCGGGAATATTTTTTTTTTTATTTTTTTATTTCCGGATGTCGGGATATGAATTTCGTTAAAATACGCACCTCGGGATTTCATGCTTTTAAGCCCGGGATTTCGGGATCATGGCCCCTCAGACCACCTCTCAAATGTGCCTTAGTCATTTATACGAGATTTAAATCCATTGGATGTTAATAGGGTTCCCAAAATGAAAAGCACTGATGGGTTGTCCTAGAAGTACATTTTATTACAATAATAATGGTCTATAAGCAGTTTCATTTATTTCATGTTTGAAGCGGTGCAAATTTTTAATTTAATTTGACTTTTACCAAAAAAATGCATTGTAGTAAAGGGGAAGAATAATTGTGGTATAAGGCCAGAAACACGAAAAATAACTGAATTTAACAGAAAGGAAACACATAACGGACTTTGGAAAAAAAGGGAGAGGGCTTTTGATACCTTATATGAAATTCTCCAGTCATAATATCTTTTACAAAAATTCATCCTACAACAGTTTACAAGCTGTATATGCCCGCGATTTCGCGGGTGTGTTTTAGTATAGTTGATAAATAGAAAAGTTACCCATCTTTACACAACTTAGAGAACACATTCCAATTCAATAGCAACTAGTATTCGTTCGTCTGACTTTGTGGATTGCATATACTAGTAATTATCCGTAGATTTCTTATATTTGGAGAACGTAATAACTTTCTTTGAAATATATATGCACGTGATTAGAAGCAATGGTGTACCTATGTTACTATGAGCAATTTGCTGGCGATCTTAGATGTATTAAATCGTAAAATGATTCAACATAATTCCTGAGACATTCTACGATTTAATATTTAGTAAGAAATATATACAATTTGTCATGTTCACACTTTAGAGGTCTTGTGAATTTCACAACACACAAAAGTTTTTCATGAAAAAGAATAACCCATATTTAACATCAATCATGGAAGGGGCTGTTTTATTGATTGAATAACAAACTTGCATCTTTAAAAAGAAACCAAACATTTGTCTGATGGCATGTTAACAATATTTTGTAGGCTATGTCAATACCAAAATACTAAGGAAATTTAATCGCAGCCGGTTATCTACGCAGACAACAGAAGCAATCTTAGGTAGATCATATGTGACTACATCTTCAACCATGTATGATGTAGGAAGTGCAAAAGAAAATACTAATGGTTGTACATTTTTTGTATTGAAGTACATAACTTACTTACTTAATCCTCTTCGTGCTTTGATGCACATAAGGCCGACACTAGCTCTCTCCATAACACTCTGTCTTGAGCTTTCTTCTCTACTTCTCGCCAAGACATCCCAATCTCCTTCATCTCGCTTTCCACTGTTCTTCTCCATGTTTCTTTAGGTCTCCCCCTTTTCCTCTTACCAGTTGGAGTCCACCTCAGTGACACTTTAGCGATGTTTGCTGGTTCCTTCCTTAGGACATGGCCTATCCATTTCCATCTTCTTGTTTTTATTTGAAGTACATAAACAACACTGTAAAAACTACTTGACAAAGCAAAATGAACATTAACTTAAAAATATAAATATAGTTTACAGAAAAAAAAGAAACACAAAGACAAAAAAAAGGGAAAAAGTAATTCAATTTCCAAATACAAACGTATTAGTGATTTGGGTGAAATGCGCTGCTGAATGAAAATATTTGTTTCATGCATATAGAGATTCTATTGAAGTTTACGTTTACTT
Source organism: Mytilus edulis (assembly GCA_019925275.1). Lineage (NCBI taxonomy): Eukaryota > Metazoa > Mollusca > Bivalvia > Mytilida > Mytilidae > Mytilus > Mytilus edulis. Next base: position 95,098,053 of record CM034354.1, read on the forward strand.
CATTTCCTGACTTTCAGCTATTTACAGACACCTATGAATCGTTGTATCATGAATGATGTCGATTTCTTCATATTGATTGTTCGCTGTCTCAAACGAATATTAACATTAGTTTACATAGGCATTCAATTAATGTTTGTTTGAAATAACTGTTTCTGAATTCTAACCTATATACAAAAAGAGGGACGAAAGATACCAGAGGGACAGTCAAACTCATAAATCGAAAATAAACTGACAACGCCAAGGCTAAAAATGAAAAGGACAAACAGGCAAACAATAGAAAACTAAAGAATAAACAACACGAAACCCACCAAAAACTAAGGGTGATCTCATGTGCTACGGAAGGGTAAGCAGATCCTACTCCACATGTGGCACCCGTCGTGTTGCTTATGAGATAACAAATCCGGTAAATAGTCTATTATTTACAATTTATCTACAATTGAGTAAAGAAAAGTATTACATGTTTAACATAAGTAGTTCAGGACATAAGGACCTTAAGTTGACGCACACTTAAACTTCTAATAAATAAATTGAATACATAATATGACAACATTTGACCTGGATTAAAGAGCTATGTAATGGAATACGGTTTTGTATACGCAATAATAATCACAAAAGCCGTTTTCTAACAAGTAACGGTTCCTCATACATTTCCATGATGACAACTGAAATAATAAACCATGAACTTTTTTTTTGAATACTTGAACCTTTAAATAATCAATCAAAATTACTCCTTACAAACTCTAGGTAATGGAAGCTGAGTAACGGGTTTTGTCCAACAATAACAACAAAAACAAAAAAAACTTACTGATTCATGCATCATATAATAAACACCAATTAACTATCCTTTCTCATTTTTCATTAGACAACATAAAACCTACAAACCCCTCTAAGAGTTTTCAAATGATCATGAATACACATTGAGCCTTGCAATCTCCCTTTACTAGGTGTTATATAGTTCATTGTAGATGTGTGTGTCATTTCAGTTTTTAATATCATTTCAGATGCATACATCAAAATTACTGTTGGAGGCGCTGCATCCTTCATAACCATTATTGTTTTCCTCTTGGTCATGTTAGTTACACCGTAATCTATTTAGAAATCTTACATATCATAGCGATGGTATAAGTGTAACAATGTGGGAAAGAACGCAGTTGGTGCATTCGTAAACTTTGCTTCGAACAATAACACTCAAATCAAGAAAACACACACATTTTGTTCATTTATAAGTTTCGGAGTTTAGTGTTGCATCCATTTCGCTAAACAAGTATACATCGCTGTCAAGGGTCTAGATGTAGCCTATGGCCAAATGCATCATTTTTAAGCAGCTTTGACGATGTACATGTATGTTGGATATTTATTTTGTCTTTTTGACACATTCACATTTCCTATCTCAATGTTAAAGACTATTTAGTAGTGGGATGAAATCAAGGGTTATTTGTCAAAGAAAGACAGACAACATCGCGTACAAATAGAAGACAGATCGAAAGACAAAGAACAGTCCAAAAATCAAAGATTAAAAACCTGAATCAATTCCAAATTCCGTTATGTGCTCAGGTTTAACCGAATATTCATAAGTTTCTCCTTAACCATTGAAATAAAGTATATTTTTGATGGAATACGATAAAGGGACTTACAATCATAGCAGTTTAGAAGATATTTCCTACTTTTTACTATGATGAACATCGGTGACAGATGTTTTCTTAGTAGTTAATTTGTGGTAGTCACTAGCCTGTCAACTTCAATTTTCACTTACTAAGATTGCCTAGTCGAACCTCAATTGTTCGCTTCGGATTCAGACATTCTCTACAAATTAAAACTTGTCGCTATGATTTAAACAAGTTTTCTTGCCGTGGCGTTAACATCAGTTATTAGCTATTTTATCGTACGAAATAATAAGGACTCGTTATTCTTCTAGGCTAATGTAAAAAAAAATTATGATGTATTAAGTTATGACTAACTCAATTTGTATGTATGCAAAACCAAAAGCAAAGATACATCATTTGTATTGCTAGATTGATGACAAACATTTGTATCAAATCCCAGAGATGTATGATTATTTTCAGTATGTATCGTTCATTTTAGTATCTACATCCAGAGAAGAAAAATTGATAAAAGCCTCCTTTACATCTTTGACGGCGCGACGAGATCAACAACTACAACGAAATACCACATCAAATATCAGACCCTGTTACAGGACTGTACTATTAGCTTTCAATATCTGCTCCAGGATGTCAATCTACTTGTCCAGCAGAACATAGATCAACTACAACATGTTGATACCTCTGGATACCTTATTCATTCTAGCGTATAACAGATGAGCGTAGATCATTATCAATCAATTGAAAACTAAGTTAAAAAATGTTGTCACATTCTTTTATTTGTAAATATTATGCAAGTACACATATATGTGACTTCCAATTTTTAGCATGCACTGGAATTTGTTTATTCACTTTTCTTTATTTTATTATTGAAAGGTGTGTTTGTTTGGTAAAAAATCGAATTAGAGGAGCAAACAAACTGAAGATAGGTATAGTACTCATGGCATGATAGTAAGTTTTTTACAAAAGCCTATATATTATGGCGGTAAGTGAAATTTAATTGTGATTACCACAGACGTTTGACCAAAAATCCTTGTCAATCTAGGCCGTAGTCAAAAGTACACTGATGTTGTTTTTTTAATTTTTTTTATGCTTAACACTTAACAACTTATTGGCGGATCCAGACATTTTCATAAGGAAGGGGGCGCTTACTGACCTAAGAGGGCCCGCTCCAGTCAAGCTTCAGTGATTCTCTATTTAATCAATCCAATATCCCCCTTCCCCGGATCTTCCTATGCAACTCGACCGCCGGTGTCCCTCGGATTAATGTAATGCAAGAAAAAATTGTGTAAAACTTGTAGGAAAGACCTATAATAACATAATGCAGGAATGTGTATTTGTGGTACTGTGTATTATAGGGTTTAAAAGTATCAAGGTCCCCGGTGAAGTGTAAATAACGGGTCACACCTGCAATCTCTTTTACTGTTGAAATGAATGTTTGTGTTATATCATTAAAGTGTTATAAAATTCTATATATTTTAATTTATAAGGAAAGCAGTAAATCGTCTAGATTTTTTTATTATTATATTGCCTTGAATGTTATAACTACATGTAACCATTGCATAAATAACAGTGGTATGCCGATGTTCAATTGTCATAAATTGATTAAGCAAAAAATTAATCTGGCTCACAAACCAAAACCGAGGGAAACAAAACAATTATTAGAAGAAAACAACGGATTAATAGAAACACTAAACTGCACCAAAAACAAACCTGGCATCGTAAATATAAAACGGACTATTTGATAACAACTGTCATATTCCTGACTTGGTGCAGGATATTTGACGATATGACTCATGAAATACCTTATAAAGTTTCAAGCGTACTGTATACAAATTCGTTTTTATTGATTTTCATATTTTCATAACATGTATCATAAGTTTAGTTTAATTTGATAAATTGATTGCTTACAAATATCATGTTGCTCAGTCTTTTTTTCTATGTTTGTTGCTGTTGTTTGTCTTTCGGTCTTTTTTTTTGTGTTTAGCCTAATGGTAATAAATTATGTTAAATTTAAATAATTTAATTTTGGCTGACATTATTTTGTTTTCAGCCCATAAACATAATTTAGTCATGTGACCGTGACGTCATCAACGTTTTTTCATGGCTTTCTATGGTTTAAAATTGAATTTGGAATTAAATTATAAGAAATGACTGTAATATCTTTTCTGTCTATTCGAAATAACATAATAAAAAGTGGTGCACACTGTTACAAATGTATATAACCAGCTACGCGCGTTTTTCAGAGTCCATCAATTGTTTTTATGTTATTTCTTCATAGACAGAAAACATATTACAGTCATTCCTTACATAATGCACAACAAAGAAGTTAAATTGATTAGAATTCTACCTCCTCATTATGCTCCTAGTAAAAAGAGAGAGACAAGAAAATGTAAACATGTTTAATCCCGTTGCAATTTTGATCCTGTCCAGGCTTTGCTAGTCTTGAATGATTTTTAATTTTAGTTACTTTTATATATTTAAGTTAAATATAACGTCCATCATCACAGAACATGCTGAAATAGTACACAACGGTTTTTGGCGCGAGCTGAAGCAGGCCTCAGGGTGCGGGATTTTTTTTATGCATTGAAGACCTGTTGGTGACTTTCGTCTGTGTTCTGTTCTTTGGTCGGGTGGTTGTCTGTTTGGCACATTTCCCATTACAATTTGCAATACTATTCAAGTAAAATTCTTATTGATATATACATGATATATTTATGCAACAAGTAATATTAGTACATGTACAAATTTGTATTTCCTTGTATAGAAAAACGAGAGTGGACAGTTCAGTCATGGATAAATCGTTTTGTGAAAAAAAAATGAATTATTAACGGCGAAAATCTAAAGTTTAACTATGTTGATCAAACAACAGACATGGTTGTATATATTTGCTGCATTGGAGGAAAATAGCTATAACGAGTATTATTTGTGCTATGCGATTAGCAGTCCGATGAGCTTGTAAATACAGCGTTTCAAAGAATATAATAATATATAATCAGCAGTTGTCCATATAAACAAGGTATACCAAAATTATAACCTTTCACGAACTTTTTAAAACGATTTAAAGTATTATTATTTTTATATACACTGTCATGTGACCTCATATATAGTGAGGTCATTTGCAGTTGCTATATCGGTTCATAATACGTTTGAAATCAATCAAATAAATAAAAACAAGTCCGTCAATATCGCTCTATCTTTAAAATTTTAAACTTCCTTGTATTCTATTTGATGATATTTTAGTGCAATCTGATGTAAGTACTTATTTCCTACCACTTACGATTTATCAAATTATATGATTAAGATCGAAACTAATGTTATTATTAGGGCGTTCTTCTTTTTAATAAATATTTTCACTACAGATCTTTCGATTCCACATGACATTGTTAAAACAGAGAAACATTTACAAAAAAACATTTTCAAATTCCCCGCTAGCGTTGTCAACCAAATTGCAGGATAAAGCGTTTTTATCAGTTAACGATAGTTAATTGGGGGGGGGGGGGGGTTAGTACATTAATCATTAAGTATTTATGACATAACATGCTTTTGGAGTTTAATGTGACGTCCATTTTCACTAAACTAGTAAACAATTTTATTAAGGGACCTTCGGCGGTCGTCTGTTTTTTGTCGTGGTGTTGTCTGTTTGCATGCCATATTCCCCATTTCCATTCTCAATTTTATTTGTTTCTATTATATTGTAACCCCTGTCGTAAGCAATGCTGATTATGGTTTTGATCAAAAAGGTAAACTATTTTGTTATAAACCACCTGTCACGTGGAGCATTAAAATATGGTGTGAAGCAGAGATTACTGTGTTTAGAAGAAAATATAGTGTTTTCTTTAACGCGATGTTTGTTAGTTTTAACCATCAAACATTCAAAATTTGCATACAGTGGAATAATACATTTTGTTTTAGCCTACAAGTATCTGAAAAGCTGAATAATAAAAAAAAGATTAACAAATAAAATTGTGAAAGGTTACCATTTAAGTTAACCGTTATTATAGGGGATAACTGCCGTTAAAAATAGGGTAATAAGATGGACGTAGGAAGACAATAATCATTCCAATTACCCGTGAAAGAGTTTTATGCATAGAACGTGGCACTGTTCAAATCTGAGCAAGAAAAATAAACGTTCCCTATCAGCCTTTTTATCGCTGTACGGGCTTTGCTGATTATTGAAGGCCGTACTTGACCTTTATATTGCCCATACTTATGGTCTCAACTAATATTCGACCAGACTGAAAGAGTTTAACCAATTTTTGACCTGTTCTTGACATGTAATTAACCAGTTTATCGATATTTGTGCAATGCCTTAAGATCACCCGAACACAGTTTCTAAGGTCTGAACCATACTCGACCAAAGGATACAAGGTCTGAACCGTATCGAAGAATACACTATTACTTTATCAATTTTGAGCTAAAATGTATTCATTAAAAAAAAAATACTTATTTATACATTGAGCTTCAAAGGTAAGATTTATCTACATTTTAAATATTTCCTTTGTATCTTAATTATTTAAAAAAAAAGTGTTCCCATGGTCAAGCTTTATCATGTTGAGTTGACGTCTTGCATGGTTTATCAGATATAAAACCTTCATTTTATAATATATTGCGATATCACCCAATGAACGGTTTGTTAAGTTTTAAAATAGAGATTTCTCTGATTACAAGAGGATCATGTGCAGAAAACGCATACCAGACTTATAATTTGATACACAACACACGCCTATCGTCTATATTCATGAAAAACTTTATTCTATCATAATAGTATGTCTTATAATAATGCAGGTCTATATTTGTTTTAATTCCTTATGTTTTTTACAGTAATACTAAGTAGAAATATATTGACAATCAAGTGATCAAATGACAACTATTTTAGGTTAAAAATAAGATTTTGACAGAAAACTGTTAGACAATCACCGGTGCAGAACTCACCGTGTCATCACTTTCGTTGCAACACATGTTAAGTTACAAGTTTTTTTTTAAACACAATTACACGGGACACCATTATATCAGTTGATATACACCGTGTATCATCGTACAGCGGATATAGGTACTAACCAAGTGGGCATGATCGATTTTGAACTGACACGGTAATGAAAATCTTTGTTTTGTTTCATCAACATTCAGTGTACATTTCTCAACATTTGAAATTCCTGCTCCAAAATAATTTTCGAATCGATTTTTTCCTATTGATAAGACAACTTTTATATTCTAATAAGAACAAATGCGCAAATAGTTGTCAATTTTGATACAATTGTCGAGACATTTACATGTTTTACCTGAAAGAAAGCTAATACAGGGCAAAAGTAATAGTAAAATTCAAAAACCTACATGGGATTACTAATTCCTTGAAACTTTTTTGGGTAATTAACGAGTATGAAAATTTTGTTTTGTGTACGGTGTACAGCAGCTTAACTATGCACAGTACAGAAGGATTTATGTGGTCAGCTTAACCCCGTACACAACGCTTCTTTTCGGGAAAAAATATCGAAAAAAACATATGCATGAAAGGTTTCAATGCCAATGATTGATACAGCTATACTTATTACACACGTACAGTGGCATTCTATCAGAAAAAGAGTTTTAATGAATATAGAATAATATCGGATGAGACGAGTGCCAACTTCTTTGACAAATATTTGCACATTGTTCTAGTAACCGTTCTTGTTTTGGGAAAATAATGAGACATCTTTAATCATCAACATACGACCAAATCATTTCTTAAAACAACAGTTATGTTTAGATTGAGGTACACATTAATAATATATGAACAAAACAAAGATTTTCGTTACCGTGTGAGTTCAAAATCGATTAAGCCCGCTTGGTAAGTACCTATATCCGGTGTACTGATTATACACGGTGATATGATTCTATAACGTAATGACATAGGTAACCATGGCATTAAGACAACTATTGGGGAGGAGGAATACATACGGTATGTAATGTTTAAGAAATAATTCATGGAAGCCTTAGATTTGTTGTAAATTTACACATGGCAAAAGGATAACAAAGCAATGGCTTCCATGATTTATTTCGATTATAAAAGGACAAATACAGTCATTAGAAAACTGAAGCGAGGATGGGTATGCCGTATGTAGGGCTGTTCTTTTTTAATCCCCGCTAGATAAAGCTAAAACTTTCTATTAAATATATTGCTTGCATGAATTATTTCGAAAATAACTGTTAGAAAAATGTGCTTCATTCTTTTGATTATCAAATCCAACCTTTACGATTTTTAATTTACATGTTTTTCAAGTATGCTGCATTAGAATCCAAAGTTGACATTTCGTAACTAAGCATCCGGCATATTGGCTTGCTGAAAAAAATAAATGAGCAAATAATACAAAAGATGTAAAAAAAAAAAAACTACCTCAAAATTTCATTTAATGAAAAACTATACGAATTTCGATCGTTTGATTTACGTAGGAGGAATATTGTAACACCCATTATTATGTATATCTCTGAGTCTGTGCTAATGATATACCCATGTTACTTCAGATCATGTAGTATGATTTGTTAACTTGTTCGGTTTACTTTGTGTACGCCTTATTCTATTTGCGATCTCAATACCTGTCGTTAACCATCAAACACAGTTGTGTATGCAATCAAATGCATTCGAATATATCCAACGACATCTGTAAATAAAATAATATATCATAAAACTTCAATGGATGCTTTCAACTTCATCACTTGGTATTCGTAGTTTGTATGTTCAGTTAAGAACATTTATGTTATAAGCACATGCTCATTTGAATTTTTTTGAATAGTCAACCTGACTATTGATATATAGAAATCATTTTCAATGTAACAAACTAAAAATAAATTTCCGGCTAGTATAAGTGGTCTGTCATATATTCGGCGAAAAAAACTAAAACCAGGAAATGAAACTTTATACGTAAATATTTTCTAATTATCAGATTATAAAAGGATTTCTGAAAATGTTTGTAAAAATTGTCTTATATTTTTCATTATTTAGGATTTGTAACAGTTTAGAGAAATATTCAACAAAGGGTTCGTAACTTTAGTTATTCTCTTTCACCATTAAGAAATAGGAACATCTTGAAAATACCTGTATAAATACACACACACAAACTAATCAAAATGTAAGTTCACACGTTTAAAATGATAAGATGAAGTTAATAAAGACAGAAACGGATTCTATGTTTTAGTTATAATTTCTCACATAATATTGGTCAAAAACACAATGACATAATATATCCATGATATATACTTGATGATTTTTATGTCAAAAGTGACAATGAATGAAAATAAAGCTTTACCATAATTTCATTCAAGCGATGCTTTCTGGATTTCTCTTTATCAAATCCGTTCAAACATGAAATGAGAAAGTCATTGATGTAGACATACACAGAAATGTGATAATTGATATCTTTGTCTCTAGCGATGATACGAAGTAACATAAACGTTTTATTTAAACAACAAAAAAAATTCTTGACTGTATGCCAATTATACATCAACATAACGGCAACATTCATCAGCACACACCAAAAAGACACTAGAATCTCTTCAACAGATGGCTGCACAATATATTACATCATTAAAAGTTCCGGTGTGTATTAATCAAACAAAGACAAGAGAAGATATGGTTTAAATTGTTTGGCTTTATAAATATTTTGATATGAGCGTCACTGATGAGTCTTATGTAGACGAAACGCGCGTCTGGCGTACTAAATTATAATCCTGGTACCTTTGATAACTAATTAAACTCCATAAAATCAAAATAGGAAATATAAATTATGACATAGTTCAAATATTTACCCGGTCCTTACGTTTTGAAAAGGTACATGAATTTAAAATGGTTTTGTCTCAATCTCAATTCTTCCCTTTAGAATATCAGTGTAATCAAAAGACTCACAAAAAAGAACTTACATTAAAAATCATTTAATGCTGTTATTGCATTTCCCCTATTATATAAAAAGACACAAAAAGAGTGGCCTGATGTGGAATTTTAACCGGTAATGTTCTAATTAAGATAATAACATGTTGACTGAGATAGGATTGTCATAAAATCGAATGCAAGTATATTCTGTTGACACACTGGACAAAATATGGTTTCTTCAGAATTTTTTTTATGGATAGCTGAAAAGGATAAAAAAAATATCCAATATATTTAAAAAACCATTTCAATTAACTAAAAGAAGCAGTGCATGTTTATAATAATCAAAGAAACACATATGTTAATCTTCAGCAAACGTTTACCTCATACATGATATGTTTTACAAAATGTCGAAAAAAGGTATTTGTTCTGTTATATCATATAGGATTTTCGAATAATTTAATAGTGGACGTAACGCGTCTTCAGATTGGTTGACAGTATTTTGTCTTTCATCTCATAGACATAATTTTGTCATTTGACAGTGACGTTATCAACGTTTTTTTATGATTTACTCCGTCTTTAAATGGGAATTAGAATTAAATTATAAAGAATGACTGTTACATTTTTTCTGTATATTCGAAATATCATGAAAAATGTTGTGCACACCTTAAAATAACCCACTATGCAAGTTATTCAGTGTGCACCACATGTTTTGTGTTATTTCTTCCTAGACAGAAAAAAAGTATTATAGTCATTCCTTAAATAATTCCAAGTCTAAATTTTTTACGTAAGATTTGTATCCCCGAACAATAGTTTTTAGTGTATCATATCACCGTGAATGAAAAAAAAAAAACGTTTAATTCGTCACTGAAAAAAGTTCGTATTTATACATGTTATTCCGTCACTTATTTGTATCAAGTATCAGCAAACAAAAATGAAACATAAGGGACATATAACTAATTTGGCAAATTATTCCATGTTATCAGTATGTATACGGCGAGAAGGATAATTGCAGTTTTTGATTTACATGTATGTACTACATATGTGTTTTTCTTTTTTCTGATACTCATATCCTATGGATGACGTTAGTATATATATATAGTGCAACTTGCTTTATCTGACACCTGATTATTCTGACAACTTGTGATATCCGATAAGATATTCTTGTCCCGAAACCTTTCTATAACAAAAACCTTGTGTAATCCGAAACCTGTCACTTCCGTAATCCGATATTGTTTATAAGTCCGGTGTTATTACTTATACCTAATTAATTCTGTCTAATTCGACCCTTTGATCTGCTTATCAATAAACTTAGATAATTAATGATCACGTGTTAATATGAAGATCACTGAACCGTCAAACAAATTGACATGATTTTGTACAATTAAATTCAAAGACAGGAAGTTGAGTTGAGGCTCGTTAAGGGTAACAGGTAAGTTTATGAATAATACAATTTTAATGCAAGTTAATTTAAGTTGCTTAGTCAAAATCATTGAAATATAATACAACATAGCTACGACACCTTATTGTTACAAGATATTTTAGGAAAATGACTCCGGTTCGCCTTCTCAATAAACGGACTAGAACGGAGTTAAGCTTTACCTTAGACAGTAAATTTGAAAACTACGATAAAATTCAAAAAATATCACAAAAACAACTTACCAAGAAGTGTGGGTTCGGATTTGCAACAGTGTTTTAAAAAGAAGCGATTTTATAACCTGCAATAAGCCGATATTTCTGCAGGAAATACTTGTGTTGTTCAAGACTGAAACTTGAATATTCCGACACCCTGTACACTCCGACACAATTCACTGGTCCCTTGGTGTGTCGGATAAGACAGGTTACACGGTAATAACAAATTAGGCAATCTGTAATTTTCTAACTTAAATGAACATACTTTTTCCTTTTAAAATTCTGTTCTGCCTATAAGATTTCAAAACATGTTCAGTTACGTTCAATTGATAGTTTAATTCGTAACTAGAAAGGGGTAGTACTGTTAATAAGATGTCGTATCTTTATTTCCTTGATCCATCAATACAATATAGATGAATGGATATTTTGCATATTTCAGGGGCACAATGTCGATCAGTTAAAGGCCTATCTTACATACGCACACATGACCAGATACAATGTGGAGGAAAAAAAAGTGTTTATGTTGAGCGAATTTGGATTGACAGACAACCCAGCTGTGTGTACAATAAATCTCAAACGATTAGGTTATCGAATGAACAAATTGACATATATTGTTCCACTTCATCGTATTGCGGTGTGATATATGATAATTTCCACAGAGAAAGCAGAAATAAATATTTGCACATACGCTTTCAATGTACAGGTATATAATTCATGTTTAAGTAGTTTTAATTTAATCCCTTATCACACCTATCTAATGTAATATTTCTCCTATACAATATTTCAAATTGTAAGTTATTATTAATGTAATGATGATATATGCATTACATTCTATGTCATAATGTTATTTAATAAGATATTCTGTAGATGAACTCTTATTACAAGTATAAAAAATGTGTTATAGGTGAACGAATTTTGTTTATATTATTAATGATCCTGACTGATTGGTGATATGTTTACTTTTTTATTAAAACAAAAATGATTCAATGTTTTGATTTTGTAGCACATGTGGTTATGTACTTGTGAAAATATTTTGAGATTGCATCTGTTTATGTCAATAAAGGAGTAACCAGGGTATTAGATTAAACCAAATTATAGTTAACTTAGTATGTATGTTCTGTTTTTAAGATATTTAACACACGAATATTCCGGTTTGCTTGTTTCGATGAAAATTAAATTGTTTTTTTTTTTGTGTTGTTCATGTTTTGTATATGTTGTATGCGAAGTGTGTTCTTTTTCCTAATATTTAGTTTTTTTGTGTCTGAATCCGAAAATCTAAGACGATTTAATTTTTGTTTTTTTAATAATTCAATTCGATGATGAATATTATTACGTAGATTGTATACATCTTAAGTTATATCATAAGTTTTATCGACGTTTTTTGTGTGTTTTTGTGTTTAATTTTTTTTTCGTGTCTGTCTCTTCTGCTGAAGTTATGATACATTTGTGTACGTGTGCACGTGTGTGTGTGTTTATATACTGTTTGTCTATCACATATTCAACCAAATAATAACATGAGTATACATTTGCAGGTTGTATTGCACTACTCGCTCATGATAGTAAGATGATAACGTGTCCATCTGACAGTCTAATCAGAATTGTTGATGTATCGTATCATGGTTATAAAAACTGCCCAGCAAACCTTCAGCGTCAACAGAATAAAAAGTATTTCAAGGATCTATGCAAAAGAGGGTATAGCTGTTCTGTTTCTAACAAAGATCCTCTCTATAGAATAGTTAGCTTTTATTTTCAATGCAGAGGTTTGTATGTCGAAACAATCAGTTGTACATTTTAGTTTACATTGTAGTTTAAAAATCATAATTAACGTATCATACTGATTTCAGTGCGCACATTATTTTTTCATATGCATATGGCATATAGAAAACTTATTTCAACAACAACAACATTTGAGCGTAAATCAAGGCAGTAGTACACCGCTGTTAACAGGTCATAAATGGATTGAGAGAAAACAAACCCAGTTACAAACTAAACCATGAGAAACATAACACGTACGTGTATAAGAGGAAAACATCGGAACATCATAATCACTGAATTGCAACAAAAACAAACGCCGATGTATATACATAAAAACGTACTTTTAAATGACAACTGCCATATTTCTGACTTGGTACAGAATATTTTAAGAATACATGGTGGGTTGAACATAGTTTTATGGCTAGCCAAACCTTGCACTTAATGACCGTTATAAAAATACTGCTAAAATGACAACCTTACACTACAGGAATACATTACCAATGAATGCAAGAACGTTCAAGAGACAGACAAATACGTAAATAAATATAATAATACATTTAGACATCAAAACAGTTACGTCATATGTAAATTTCTAAAAAATGTAAATAAATCGGGATTAAGTTTGTAATGTTTTTATTTAGATGTATTTCATAACAATTACAAGAATTGTGTTATAAGCTGTGTTAATATTTCACCTATAAAGTATTTATGATATTGAAACGAATGATAGTTCCAGTAAAATAAAATAAAAATAAGCATGAAATGGACACGTTTTGGGAATTGGACTTGTTTGTTTTGGCGTTTATACAAATGAACCATTTTACAACTAGATATGTTTTGCATTCAAGTGACGTTATGTTGACACGTTTTGGGAAAAAGGACACGTTTCTGATTGAAACATATTTACTACATAAAAAGATGACCATATTTTTTAACTATTCTTTTTATCCTGCTAGCTATGTTTCTGCCGATTTCTAGTTTTTTTTCTTTTGCCAAACGTGTGTTTTACTATATTGAAAATTAAATAGTGAAGTGAATCTGATTACTGCTGTTGGTCATGTGGATTGATTGATAATTTCTATTATTTCAGAATGTGTATCATTGGGATACTTCTTTCAACACACTAATAATCATAGACACGTTATATGCTAGGTATGATTTCTTCACTATTGCCAGTGCACTGACATATTCTATATTTTCAATGGCTTCAAAATCATAATTTCAGATAACAAAATCATAAAAGATGATGACAATACTACTCATTCTCATGGTAAGTTAATAACGAATTATTTTTTTGTCCAACAATCTCTTCTGATTTTGTTGCTTATTTATTTTAGTATTTTTTTACTTTTCGATTCAAAGTTCAGTCATAGTGTAAGCAATAGCTGTAATTGAAGTTTAGTTAGTGTAAAGTCTAGGTATATATTTTAAATTATTCATCAATTTTAATCAATAACAATACGAGAATAAGCAAGACATCAATATATATAAAATATTTTTAAAATGAGTAGTGGTATGATGGTAAATGTTAACCTTTCATCTTAATTTCAAATGAAGTAGGTATGAGTAATAATACACAACCGTAACGCAATACAAAAAATGATGAAGAAAAAAAACCCCACGATAACCACTGAACTACATGCTATTGACTTAGGACAATTTGGCGGGGTTCATCTGGTTCGTGAGCGCTCAGCCTTGTTTCTGTATATGGTGTTGAAGCTCAACATATGCAAAAATTATAATGCTTGTGATAACATGCTTTTACATATTTACGTAAATAACTTGCATTATTAGAATGATTCTTTTGTAATTAAGCTTTTAAAGTTTTCAATGTTTTTTTGTGTGTACATTTGTTTGTCTTTTAGTCGTTTTGTTTGGTTTTTTTAATATAAGAAAACGCATGTTCCAAGTCAGGAATATGACAGTTGTTATCCATTCGTTTTATGTCGTTGAGCTGTTGATTTTTCCATTTGATAATAGAATTTCCGTTTTGAAATTTCCTTGGAACTTGGTAGTTTTGTTTATTCATTTTAAACATCTGCTGGTGTAACGACAAATGTTGAAAGACCTTTTAACACGTAAATTAATTTAAAAAGGATAATTAACATTTGATGTCTAGTATAATGTATGATGATCCTTAAAATTAGATCAAAATGACTGAATCAAATTTGTTGGATTTCGCTATTTTGGTTATTTCATTTTTCAATTACCAATGTCATGTGAATGGACACCACATGCTTTATTATCCTATTCTTTGGCAATGCAACATAGGGATTATACATTGGTTATTTTATGAATAATATGAAAAAGCAATTCGATGAATAATCTATGAAAGTAGCTACTCGTCTGTACGATAGTTTAAACAAACGTCTTATATGTCAGTGTTTATATATACAAGTAAATATAATGAATCTCTTTGGATCCTCAATGTTCTTGCCACTTTAACTTTTTTAACGTCGTCATGTGTAATTCTTTCGCGGTTAAAATACGAGTTGGGTGTACATTATTGTAATCCTGGTATATACGAAGCGTTTTTTCTTTCGATAATGAAAAAGAAACAAAAATGCAAAACTATTTTTGTGTCGCGTATCAGTGAGAATACAATACTTATATGATCTTAAAAATATTCATATTTTCAGGTGACAGAAATTATCTAGATATTTACATAAGCACGGAATCTTATGGTATGTTTATATAGGTATTGAATGCTGGCCATACAATCAACAAACATTTCTGCTGTTGTCTTTTGAGTTTGTTCAACTACAGATAAGCAAAAAACTATACTATTTTGATGGACATGAAGTTGATTTCAATTCTTAGCTCATCATCAACAAGTATCAAATAGAACAAAACTTATCAGTGCAAACATAACGATACACAATGTATCTTCAAAATGTTCATACAAATTGTTAACCTTTTGAGAAAAACGCAAATCAAGTACAATATTAGTGTTCCTCCTAAATTAATTCAGTAAATCTTTTAATACATTTGTGAGTATTCATCGTTAATTGTTTTAATGACAAATCCCGAATTTACCTTTACCGAATAACAATTTAACGGCATTTCAATAAATGAAAACAAGAAACAATTCAGCTGTATGTAAATGTACCATGCATACAGCATGACAGTGTACTTTAACAAACATGCAGTGAACATTACAATTTAGTTATAATCTATAAACAAATGTTTTATAGGTCGCAGCAGTAATTCAAACGAAGAAATTTATACAGAATCTTCTGGTAGGTTAATTTCTCGTATGGTTATAGCCTGTTATTCACTTCGAGCATATAGATATATGTCTCGTACCACACTGCATATGATGCATGTGATACAAAAAGTGGTATTTTAAACTCGTTTAATTGTGCATTTCCATAGTTTATTCTTTATATAGTTTATGTCTTGCGAATGTGATCAATGTTCAAGATGATATTTATTTCGTTTATGGTAACAGATATACAAGATTTCTTCAATAATAAAGGCAACAGTAGGATAGTGTTGTTTGAAATTTATAAATCGATGGAGAAAAAAAGAAATTCGGGTTTCAAACTAAAACCGAAGGAGACACACCAACTATAAGAGGAAAACAAAGAAACAACAGGAACACTAAAGTAAAATAAAACTAACGACAATGCAACACACACAGAAACAAACTTTAAGGTAACAAATCAGACGCACTCAATCTCTAAAATGTTCATACAAAATGTTAACCGTTTTAGAAACTCAGCTCAAATACAATACTGTTGTTCCTCCTCAATTTAATCAGTCAATCTTTTAATAATTCTGTGAGTATTGATCGCGTATTATGTTGGTGAAAAATTCCGAATAAACCTTTACAGAATTATAAATCAACGGCATTAACGTTGAAAAAACCCAATCAAATAGTTCGGCATGTAGCATGACAGTGTACATTACCACATGCAGTGAATAATACAATATAGTAATGATCTAAGATACAATGTTTTATAGATGGCAGTAGTAAACCGGATGAAGACATTTATGCAGAATCTCCTAGTAGGTAAATTTCTCTTATGTTTGTTAATTTCTCGCAAGGACATATATTTCTGGTACCACACTGCATATGTGTGATACAATGGTGGTACGAACATTGTGTTAAATTGACAATTTTACACATCATCATCGGACGAAATAACGACATTTTCATTTGCTTTTCGTTAGATGCAAATGATAGCAATGGTGAGGAAAATGTTAATTGTGTATATGGTAACGGATATATTGGAAATTGTCACTTATATAAACAACACTCACACGTTTCACTCCAAAATCTTCTTTTGGCTAATTGTATTGTATCATGAGTCTATAGAAAGTCGTCTGAAATCAATTGGTGACGCCAAAATAAGACATTTGACGTTATACTGATCTGGGGTTGAAGTCATAAAACTTTGCTCAGTGCTCGGAGCACAACAATCATGCTCGAAACACCAAATCCAGTATTTTGATTGGTTGATTCTTGAGTCTGAGTACAAAAATCGTGCTCGAAAATTTATGACCGCAAGGCCTGTTTTGGTTAAACATATTTATTTATAGTGGATTGGGAAACAAGTTTTGCAACTTATATTACTCCCTTTCCATTTTGCAGGTGCGAGTGCTGTCTTGTAGCGGCATTAGCCTACTCTTTTTCGAAATCTACAAGGGTGTCTTTAACGTGCAAGAGATATGGCTCTCTCTTAACATAGGTAAGCCATTTATCGTCCCCTTCCGACGGACTATCATCGTTTCCTTAAGACCATACTCGCAAATGGTGTCAAGGGAGAGCCGAAAATTGAGTTCCTGAAATTTTCATCCCGAACGGGAATCGAACCAGGAACCTTTGTGTTAGTAGTCCGATGCACTAACCACTACACCACGGCTCTCTTTGCAACAGACTAGAGCAATTTGATTTCTCTTATTCGATTGGTGACTTTTGAGCAGCGGTATATATACACATGCCTTACTCTATATCATTAATCAAATATTTGTCACCAAATCTCATAAGATCCTTCATTCGTTAATAGACATGTAGTGAATTAATTCCTGTATAGCTGTAGTATTACAACGTTTAAAATGTATGCATTGGTAATGTGTTGACTTTCTTGTGATGAGGCTCACTGATAAAAATTATTGGTCATGATTATTAGATTATCGGCTCAGTTCAAAATTATTATGCTTGACTCGATGACCTTGTCATCACAAATATAGGCAACAGTATATTACCCCTGTTCATAATTCACAACTATTGCGTTTTCAATAAAATAAATGTAACGTCTGTGAGGTAGACTTGTGTAATAGGTGTAAATATTTCTTGCAGAAAATGGTTTCAAAACCAGAGAAACTGGGAAATAGGATTAGAACAAATTATTAAGCTTACACTCTGTATATCCAAATGTCTTCAATGAAGCAAATTCATTATGGTTGTAATTAAAAAAAAAAGAGTTTATGATCGATGTACTTAGGCAGATGTAGGTATATTTATACCCGGTGTTCATCAGTGTTATTATTTATAAACTTGAAAATTAAATGATCTGCTTCTTTTCATATTTTTTTTTCTTCGACTGTTTGTTGATGTGTTTATAAAAAAAGACGATGTGGAATGATTGTTTGTTCATTCTGTTTAATCGAATGGTAAATTCAGAACACAACACATAAAAAGTAACCAAAAAGGGTGCCGCAATTGAATGAGAGATGTTGAATCAAAACACAGAAGTATACAAACGTTCGATAAGATTTGTGAAATATAAAAATAAGGAGACATGAAATGCTTGCAAATAGAGAAACTTTCCAAAGACCAAAGATATAGTCACCTTACTATTGGCTTAGACGATCATATGTATTTTGAAGTCTTTTTTTATAGGGGATCCAAACTTCGCTGCCATTTCTGGAGGAATAGTAGGAGGAGTCCTATTTATCATATGCATTATTGTAGGAGTTTTTCTTTCAAGGTATGACACGAAAGGTTGTCTTTTCATATGTAGAATATTGAATGAAGTTTATTATTGCTCTTCATCTTTTATATAAGCTTTGAGTTTCAAAGGTTTGGCCACGAGCATCACTGAAGAGACATGTATTGTCGAATTGCGCATCTGGTGCAGGAATATTGGTACCGTTAATATGATTACAGTTAATATTTATACAATCAATTTAAACATCTAAAGTGCGACAATTGACGTTATAAATTCATTGATTTTATAATGCTAAGCATCACCTGTCTAAAATTGTGACTACAAATTGAAAATTGGTTATTGTTATATGTACATACAAAAACAATGTTGGCTTTAGAAATGCAATTTAGTAAAAACAAACAAAACACTATTTTGTTTATATAATCTACATTGTTAGAAAAGACACCTTTTGTATTTATTTTTCGCAATTATCGTTTCTAAGAATTATACCCTATCTCCATTTCTTCCTTTATCAGTTTAATAAGCTCAATTTAACAATAACATGACACAATACAGCAAATGGATATTGGCGTTATGTACAACAAATTATATATACAGTTGTGATGTACACGAACAGAAAAAAAACTCTTCCCGAATTTCATGCGTACGTGCAGTATTCTGGATTAACTTCATTAGTAACGAAACTTTCAAAAACCAACGTAGAAAAACCAGGAATATAAGAGTCGAATCAATAGAAGAACAAAACAAAAAGGACCAATAAACAATAGTCAAGTCAAATAAGGTTAACTATGACTGAGTTTGATATAAACTTATTCTTCTGTATAATTTTAAATATAACTGACGGTTAATTTCTAAAACAATAATATAGAATAATCCTTTATTGTCATTCTTGTAGAAGACGCATCTGTACTACATCGGGTAAAGAACAGAATATGACAAATATTATTCCCACGTATGATCCTACTCATGTTCAAACAGAAGGGGAAACTCACCAACAAGGTCAAATGGCGAATTCACCTGACACCTTATACGTTTCTACATCACATACAGTTAACCCTGACAATCCAACAAATGAAGAGTCAAATACGTATTCACATATTAGGAACACTGTGGATGACTCTGACGTCATGTATGATCATACAGTACGTCAAAATATCCATGACACCTGTGATGGTGATTACGGAGTTGCACACAGGAGAGTTACAGAGGATGACTACGATGTGTCTGGAAACTATCGGCAATCTCTCAGCAAAGTGACAGACCCTGTTTACAACTGAATTTCCAGACTATTCATCAGTATTTTAGCATCAAATGATGAAACACACAGTATATGTTTTGTATATATTGATTAAAAGTATGCATTTTGTTATCAGTAATTTCAAAGCAAACTAAATACTATTATTATATTTATATACACATTCATGGATCTACAATCTGTCGATACCTGTATCTTGACATTGCACAAGGGCATGGTTTTCTCTAACTGTTTATTACGTCTTTGCTCTAAATCCCCTGGATGTTGGACGTGTACTGATTAATAGTTGAGTCTTTGATGCATGATTTTTTTATAAGCTATCAGTGACCTTGAGTGTTTTCGGATTTTGTTGTTGTTGAGTTATACAAGTACCCTGCCACGTCCACTCTGTAGTATAAGTATTTGTATCCATCTGATAAGTTACGCCTTTTCAACTGATTTATATAGTTCGTTCTTATGTTGTACTGTTACACCAGGTGAAGGGAGGGTTAGGATCCCGCTAACATGTTTAACATTGCCACATTCTGTATGCATGTGCCTGTACCAAATATGAGCCTGTGATTCAGTGGTTTGTTTATGTGTAACTTATTTGGTTTTTTGTTCGTTTTCTGTACATACATTAAGCCGTTAGTTTTCTCTTTTGAATTGTTTTACATTGTCATTTCGAGGCCTTTTATAGCTGTTTATGTGGTATGGGCTTTGCTCATTGTTGAAGGCCGAAAGGTGACCTATAAGTGTCAATGTTTGTGTCATTTGGTCTCTTGTGGAGAGTTGTCGCATTGGCAATCATATCACATCGTTTTTTTTAAAATAAAATAAAAAAGTAAAAAGAAAGAAAAAATGAACAGTTATCGAAAATCACGAGACTCAGTATCAAAATAAGGATAGCAACCCTTATGTATATGTTATAACATTTTTATTTCTACAAAAGATAAACAAAGGAAGAAATCCAAATCCGAGGTAATGTACTCGATTGTGTCCTGGGGTTTGTTGGTATAATGTCCAGAAAACCTTTGTACAACCTTTTTGCCATACTTTGATTTTTAGGACCAAATAAAGGCTAGGAATCAGGACGTTGTGATGAGAGACGAGAACATGTCGTCACCCAAATTGTGATATTGTGAAGGGTCTACATAATACACTTCGATTACTTTGTAATATTGGTCCATACATCCATCCAATCAAAGTTATCTTCCAATATACTTTTTGTTCGTGAATATTGTTAATAAACCTTATGGATATGTATTGGTTTTTTTTTTGTCAGGAAATATTTCAGGATATTGTTATAATCTGCAGATAAACATAGAAAGTGTTGATACATAAAAGTTACGCTGGGATTGAATAACTTTCAAAAATGATTCTAGTGTGAAATAAATATAACTCACGACAAATTGTATCGAGTACCTATTTTTAGTAAAAAATTGCGAATTATCATTCTATTTTAAACAACATATTTTTACTCTTTTGAAATGCCCAATACTGTTAAACAAAAACTGTTTTACGGATTATATCTATTCTCTAATGAGTTTTTACTATACCACTTGCCACGTCTTCTTTTGTATTGTTCATTGTTAAACAAACTTTGAAAGTCATACATGTGTACACGCATTTAAATACATGTTTACCATGACTGAATCAGTTCGTGTTGTCTCCATGAAATAATCAAGATTTGTCTATACTATAGTTTAAACTTTTAGTCTAATCATTTTCATGTACGGTGACCGAACATTCAGCTAGCTTTAAAACCAATTGTAATTCACACGTTTGTTGTTTCAGGGATATGACAGTTGTTTGAATTCGTTTCTTTAGGTTGATATAAAATGTAGACTAACGTTGGTTTATGGAGTAACTCCTTATATAAATTATCTTGGAGGTCATTATGTTTGTACATACTTTTAACCTTGGAGTGCGGTATAGTTGTAAATTCTTTTTTTCATTTGCTATCTAGCAGGTTTAGGACTGAAACATAAACACTGAATGCTTATTTCGAAACTTAATTTGCTTCTCTTTAAGTATTTCACAGTTAAAGAATATACAATGATGTTTAACAGATGTATTATAATATGTTGTTCTGTTCCAGACATATCATGATTGAAAGGCCACATAAAACGTTACATTTTTAAGTTTCGTAATTTATATAGCATATTGTTTCTGATCATGCTGATACATGTTTGTACTATGATTTATATAATTAAAATGCTTGCCTTAAAGAGGACAACTTATTGTGTTATCTACATTTTTATAAAAGGCAAACATCAGTTTTATGTTTAGCTATGTATGTAGCTTTGCAGTTGCTTTGTATGGAGTAAATCCATCAGTCATTCATACTTGTATATATACATGTACATTTTTAGTTTTATAATAAAAACAATATGAACTAAAGCCATGGATTATAATAATTATTTAAGTTTACATTTCATCAATTGATAAGATTATTACCATACTGGTGACTGCGAAAGATATATTCATATCAAAGTGTTCGAAATAAATCAAATTTCCAAATATTCATAATTGTGAAGCTGACATTATGTTCGTAAAATGCTGTTAAAGATAATATGATCCAGACAGACGAATGGTACCAAAGGGATATTCAAACTCATAGGTTGATAACAATTTGAGAATAGCTAATAATTGAAGACTGCGCAACACAGACCCCATAAAAACGGGTGTTTGAATTCTTTTTTTTTGCATAATCTTACTAGTTTAGAAATTTTTGTTGCATCATACATCGGGTTTTCAATTAAATTTTTTCATTATGCATGTTATTAAAATCATAGTTATTGTATGTTGTATTTAATAAATATATTTTCATTAATTTATTTCAACACATTCTAAATATTGTTATTCATTATTAAAATTTAGCTTTTAAAATCATCTACAAACAAAATAATTGTCAATTGTGATCATATTTGTATAAAATATGTCACCCAACGAGCTACACCCATTTAGACACGTAGAGGTCAACATGAACCTCAACAATGGGGAATTGTTTATACAGTACAATATGACAAGCTAAGTGTCATACCGGGTTTATATAGATGTTGTCGATGAAGTGTTCTGAAGCCAAAAAATATCTTCCATTACTATTGATTTTTTTTTATCTTTTACTTTCACAATACAGAAACACTTTTAGTTCGTATCTATTGTTAAGTAGTGTCTTTCAATCAAATACCAACATCAAAGGCCAAATAGTTTCTCTATATATTTGTATTCAACAATGAAACTTGAAACTATTCGTTTTAGAAGAAAGACAAAAGTAAACACACAAACGGAACATAACTTCATAAATTTTATATCATTGAATGATCAAATTCGTCTGTTACAATATTTATCAGAAATTCTAGAAATTGAATGAATTGTAATTTTATTGACCACCGATAATATGAATTGGTGACTATCAATTCAAGTAAGATGCAAAAAACTGATGGACCATTTTTAAACAACGTTATCACGACAGTTTATAAATTATTTATATTTTGCTTATATACACTTTACAACGGATTTATTATTATCTTTTTTTCTCAGAAATGAGTTGGCATTTTCATAATAAATAGTCATTTAACATAATTTGCATAACTCAAACCAAATCCGACTATGCATAAGAAAAAGACAGTTTTAATAACGAGGTCGATCCAACATTACTATTTTGAATAGCTATGCGATTAACAAAACTAACATAACGAAGACTTTCAGTTTTCAATATAGATGCTTTTAACGTGTTCTCATTACTAACATCCTGTCAACCTTAATTAGTTAGATTCGAGTCTGTTTTTTTGTTTCGATTTCTTGTTTTTGCTGAGTTGTCAAAAGCACTGCTAAGAGTTCAATATGAGACATGGCTATTGGTTTCCAGAACACTCATGCTCTCTGGTTGTACTATCAATAATGGGTGACCTAATTTAATTGAAAGCAACATTTTAAAAATTGTTAGATATTGAATTATCCAAATTTAAGATTGTTTTACCAGGTTTGTAAAATAATTCACACACCAAGATACATATATGTATATTAAGGGTTTCAAAAAACCGTTTACCTCCTTGTATTTGTGAATAATCTGGTAGATTCTGATGTTAGTATGTATTTCCTCTCACTGAAGGATTATCAAATAATATATGTAAACCAACAGTAGCTGTTTAAATGAAATATGAAATAAGAATCTATTTCCTACCACTTAAAATGTATATAGTAAAAATGCAGACGACTGTGTTTGCTAAGAAAACAAATATGTCTTTTGATTAAAAGTAAAATGACAAGATACGAAACTCCGCGGAAATGTCAGGACGTAATGTCCCTAATCAAACGACAAAATAAAAAGCTGTAGCACATACAAAAATGGATAACAATATCTTATTCCTGCCTTTGTACAGACATAAGGATAATGTTTGTTTTATTTAACTGCTTTTTGTTTACCTCCTCGACTCCAGACAGTTGTCAGGGGTTATTCTCCCATTATTTTATTGCAGGATATTTCAGTCAAGTATTCAATTTTATCATATTTAATGGTGGTTTAATAACATGTCAATTTTATTATTTTTTCTAAAGTATGAACCATTTGTTGCATGTCTATAATCAGATGTTATTTTACAGAGTTAACAACAATATATATTAATTTTTAATATTTTGTTTACCAGTACAACAATTGTTTAAAAAAAAATTAAAACATATATCATCAATATATTGCTACATATATAGATATAGGAAGATGTGGTGTTAGTGCCAATGAGACTACTTTCCATCCAAATAACAATTTATAAAAGTAAATCATTATAGGTCAATGTACTGCCTTCAACACGGAGCCTTGGCTCACACCTAACAACAAGCTATAAAGGGCCCCGAAATTACTAGTGTAAAACCATTTAAACATGAAAACCAACGGTCCAATTTATATAAAAAACGAGAAACGAAAAACACGTATAAATTGCATAAACAAAAAACAACTACTTTTTTTTGTACATCAGATTCCTGACTTAGAACAGGTGCAAATATGTGTATAGTTATGATTTCGTGCACTTCTCAGACTGTTTATAGCGTATTTACGTAAAAAGTACTAAATGTGTATTGATTGATTGATACTGTATTCTGGGAGACCATGATTTCAGTATTAGTCAGTTTAAAACAAGCTTTCCAGAAACTTGGAAGTACACTCTTATCGGTTTTTATGGATATATCAGTACGAAATTTGTTTTCGAAAAATGAATTTACCATGTCACAAATATTACCGCTGTTTTACATTTGTTCTGTTTATTGACATACGTGATCGTTTCATTTTGTCAGGTATTTTTATTTGCCCCTTAATGAATAATTCTTGCAGTTTTTCATTACTTTTATGTTTGTCTCTTAGTTTTTTTTTGTGCTTCGTGTCAATCAATCAAGTTTTATTATTCCATAATATGTACATATTGATAGCTAAATCAATATTTGATTGGTTGGGACTATCCCACGTGTCATCGAACAACACTTTACATTCACATTACCTTCTGAGCTTCATATTTCCCTCTGGGCATCATACTCCCTATGTACATTTTTTTGTAGATCGGGACCTCATGCATATGGTATGACGTTACGCGCAGTTAATGAAATTTACGTTTTGACGCTTTTTTTACAAATAGCGTTAGTACATTCATTGCAGTGTTGAAGTTATTCTGGGATTATTAAACTAATATAGCTAGTATAACAGTCCCAGATTTATCTAAGCATTACATTTAAAGGACTATTAATCTAACTTTGATCCGTACTGTGTATCAATGTTTATGTCATGCTTAGTTATTTAAACAAGCGGATAAGGAGATTAAAGTATGAACATTCATATCTTATATTCAGATAGTAAACAAAGTATAGGCAGTGGAATAAACGTTCATTCCCCTTAGCTTCGGGAGATATGAAGATTTGATCACCCTCGAAAAATCATATTTCCCTCGTGCAGAGCCCCCGTGAAATAAGAATCAAGCACGGGCAATAAATATATAGTGTTTTATACTATTTTTAATGATTGCCCACAAACATGATACACTCACATAATGTGAATGCCTGTCCTATATCAGGTGCTTTTGATTGTAATGGTTGTTGTTGGTTTGTGTCTGTGATAATTTTCTTCTAAAACAGTTATAAATTAAGATGTTAGTTTTCTCTGATTTTTCTTTAAAAAAAGTATATACCACTTATAGCTGACTATACGGTTTTTGTGGTTTTCTTTCTTTTTAAATCTCTGCGATAATTAACTGTTGCTTATATCATATAAACTCTGGTGTATAATAGTCTCATTGGCAATCATTGTCACATCTCCTTATTATTATATTGCATATTGTGCTTGTCTTGATTTCTTATTTATAAGAGTGTTGAATCACAGTATGAACCACTTGTCCATCAATCAAGACATATTTGGTGTTTTGTTGAATGTCACAATGTACCGATCAACAAATACTCCTATAGTTAGCTGTCAATGTTTACGTCCACATTATACAGTCGACAAATACTTGCTGTTTTTATGTTGAATGGTTTTATGGAAAAGTTAATGAAATGATTGACAATAAAATTAACGGTATCAATTTTCTTGCACCAGATGCGCATTTCGACAATACATATCTCTTCAGTGATGCTCGTGGCCAAAATATTTGAAATCCAAAGCTTATATAAAAGATGAAGAGCTATAATCCAAAAGGTCCAAAAAGTATAGCCAAATCCGTGAAAGGAATCAGAGCTTTGCATGAGGGAGATACATTCCTTAATTTATAATAATTTCTATCATTTTGTAACAGCAAATTTTAATAACACAAAAAATCCGTATTTTCATGCCAGTACCGAAGTACTGGCTACTGGGCTGGTGATACCCTAGGGGACTAATAGTCCACCAGCAGAGGCATCGACCCAGTGATAGTAATAAATTTAACGGTATCAATTTTCTTGCACAAGATGCGCATTTCGACAATACATGTCTCTTCAGTGATGCACGTGGCCAAAATATTTGAAATCCAAAGCTTATATAACAGATGAAGAGCTATAATCCAAAAGGTCCAAAAAGTATAGCCAAATCCGTGAAAGGAATCAGAGCTTTGCATGAGGGAGATACATTCCTTAATTTATAATAATTT
Source organism: Mytilus edulis (assembly GCA_019925275.1). Classification (NCBI taxonomy): domain Eukaryota; kingdom Metazoa; phylum Mollusca; class Bivalvia; order Mytilida; family Mytilidae; genus Mytilus; species Mytilus edulis. The sequence continues at coordinate 95,125,118 of CM034354.1, forward strand.
CTATCATTTTGTAACAGCACATTTTAATAACACAAAAAATCCGTATTTTCATGCCAGTACCGAAGTACTGGCTACTGGGCTGGTGATACCCTCGGGGACTAATAGTCTACCAGCACAGGCATCGACCCAGTGATAGTAATAAAATTAACGGTATCAATTTTCTTGCACCAGATGCGCATTCCGACAATACATGTCTCTTCAGTGATGCTCGTGGCCAAAATATTTGAAATCCAAAGCTTATATAAAAGATGAAGAGCTATAATCCAAAAGGTCCAAAAAGTATAGCCAAATCCGTGAAAGGAATCAGAGCTTTGCATGAGGGAGATACATTCCTTAATTTATATAATTTCTATCATTTTGTAACAGCAAATTTTAATAACACAAAAAAAACGTATTTTCATGCCAGTACCGAAGTACTGGCTACTGGGCTGGTGATACCCTCGGAGCCTAATAGTCCACCAGCAGAGGCATCGACCCAGTGATAGTAATAAAATTAACGGTATCATTTTCTTGCACCAGATGCGCATTTCGACAATACATGTCTCTTCAGTGATGCTCATGGCCAAAATATTTGAATCCAAAGCTTATATAAAAGATGAAGAGCTATAATCCAAAAGGTCAAAAAGTATAGCCAAATCCGTGAAAGGAATCAGAGCTTTGCATGAGGGAGATACATTCCTTAATTTATAATAATTTCTATCATTTTGTAACAGCAAATTGTAATAACACAAAAATCCGTATTTTCATGCCAGTACCGAAGTACTGGCTACTGGGCTGGTGATACCCTCGGGGACTAATAGTCTACCAGTAGAGGCATCGACCCAGTGATAGTTATAAATTAACGGTATCAATTTTCTTGCACCAGATGCGCATTTCGACAATACATGTCTCTTCAGTGATGCTCGTGGCCAAAATATTTGAATCCAAAGCTTATATAAAAGATGAAGAGCTATAATTCAAAAGGTCCAAAAAGTATAGCCAAATCCGTGAAAGGAATCAGAGCTTTGCATGAGGGAGATACATTCCTTAATTTATAATAATTTCTATCATTTTGTAACAGCAAATTTTAATAACACAAAAAAAAACGTATTTTCATGCCAGTACCGAAGTACTGGCTACTGGGCTGGTGATACCTCGGAGCTAATAGTCCACCAGCAGAGGCATCGACCCAGTGATAGTAATAAAATTAACGGTATCAATTTTCTTGCACCAGATGCGCATTTCGACAATACATGTTCTTCAGTGATGCTCATGGCCAAATATTTGAAATCCAAAGCTTATATAAAAGATGAAGAGCTATAATCCAAAAGTCCAAAAAGTATAGCCAAATCCGTGAAAGGAATCAGAGCTTTGCATGAGGGAGATACATTCCTTAATTTATAATATTTCTATCATTTTGTAACAGCAATTGTAATAACACAAAAAATCCGTATTTTCATGCCAGTACCGAAGTACTGGCTACTGGGCTGGTGATACCCTCGGGGACTAATAGTCTACCAGTAGAGGCATCGACCCAGTGATAGTTATAAAATTAACGGTATCAATTTTCTTGCACCAGATGCGCATTTCGACAATACATGTCTCTTCAGTGATGCTCGTGGCCAAAATATTTGAAATCCAAAGCTTATATAAAAGATGAAGAGCTATAATTCAAAAGGTCCAAAAAGTATAGCCAAATCCGTGAAAGGAATCAGAGCTTTGCATGAGGGAGATACATTCCTTAATTTATAATAATTTCTATCATTTTGTAACAGCAAATTTTAATAACACAAAAAATCCGTATTTTCATGCCAGTACCGAAGTACTGGCTACTGGGCTGGTGATACCCTCGGGGACTAATAGTCAACAGCAGAGGCATCGACCCAGTGATAGTAATAAAATTAACGGTATCGATTTTCTTGCACAGATGCGCATTCCGACAATACATGTCTCTTCAGTCATGCTCGTGGCCAAAATATTTGAAATCCAAAGCTTATATAAAAGATGAAGAGCTTTAATCCAAAGGTCCAAAAAGTATAGCCAAATCCGTGAAAGGAATCAGAGCTTTGCATGAGGGAGATACATTCCTTAATTTATAATAATTTCTATCATTTTGTAACAGCAAATTTTAATAACACAAAAAATTCGTATTTTCATGCCAGTACCGAAGTACTGGCTACTGGGCTGGTGATACCCTCGGGGACTAATAGTCCACCAGCAGAGGCATCGACCCAGTGAGAGTAATAAACTTAACGGTATCAATTTTCTTGCACCAGATGCGCATTTCGACAATACATGTCTCTTCAGTGATGCTCGTGGCCAAAATATTTGAAATCCAAAGCTTATATAAAAGATGAAGAGCTATAATCCAAAAGGTCCAAAAAGTATAGCCAAATCCGTGAAAGGAATCAGAGCTTTGCATGAGGGAGATACATTCCTTAATTTATAATAATTTCTATCATTTCGTAACAGCAAATTTTAATAACACAAAAAACCGTATTTTCATGCCAGTACCGAAGTACTGGCTACTGGGCTGGTGATACCCTCGGAGCCTAATAGTCCACCAGCAGAGGCATCGACCCAGTGATAGTAATAAAATTAACGGTATCAATTTTCTTGCACCAGATGCGCATTTCGACAATACATGTCTCTTCAGTGATGCTCGTGGCCAAAATATTTGAAATCCAAAGCTTATATAAAAGATGAAGAGCTATAATCCAAAAGGTCCAAAAAGTATAGCCAAATCCGTGAAAGGAATCAGAGCTTTGCATGAGGGAGATACATTCCTTAATTTATAATAATTTCTATCATTTTGTAACAGCAAATTGTAATAACACAAAAAATCCGTATTTTCATGCCAGTACCGAAGTACTGGCTACTGGGCTGGTGATACCCTCGGGGACTAACAGTCTACCAGTAGAGGCATCGACCCAGTGATAGTAATAAAATTAACGGTATCAATTTTCTTGCACCAGATGCGCATTTCGACAATACATGTCTCTTCAGTGATGCTCGTGGCCAAAATATTTGAAATCCAAAGCTTATATAAAAGATGAAGAGCTATAATCCAAAAGGTCCAAAAAGTATAGCCAAATCCGTGAAAGGAATCAGAGCTTTGCATGAGGGAGATACATTCCTTAATTTATAATAATTTCTATCATTTTGTAACAGCAAATTTTAATAACACAAAAATCCGTATTTTCATGCCAGTACCGAAGTACTGGCTACTGGGCTGGTGATACCCTCGGAGACTAATAGTCCACCAGCAAGGGATATGAATGACAAGGGCAGACAATGTTCATGTCAAATCGCCTAATTATGACGTTAATGTGTGTAAAAAGTTCCACTTAATCAAAATGTTAAATTGTACAATTAATTGCTTCCATATAGACAATTCACGTGCCAAAATATATGTCTGTAACACTTTAGAAGAAAACAAATTAAGTATACGTTATTATATTATAATTAGTCATTTGTTCTCGTTAACCACAATAGTTATCGTTGTATATGTTATTTCAATTTCTATTATGACCATGGAGACGAATACGTGCAAGAAATAATTTCTGTAAAAATACGCTTGTCATTCCCGGTCTCATATAATATCAATGAAAGTATATTATTCAAGGAATGACTGTAATATTTTTTTTATCTATGAAGAAATAACACCAAACATGAGGTGTACTCTGAATAACCCGCGTAGCGGGTTATTTTAAAGTGTGCACCACTTTTGTTATGTTATTTCGATCAGACAGAAAAAATATTATGGTAATTTCTTATAATTTAATTCTAAAATCCATTTGAACCGGAGTAAACCATGAAAAAACGTTGACTTCGTCATGGTCACATGACAAAATTATGTCTATGGTCTGATAAACAAATCAACGCCAGCCAATCAGAAGACGCGTTACATCAAAAATTAAATTATTTGGTAATACACACTTTTGCCTATAAATAGCTAAAATAAACGAGCTTGCTATAACTAGTTTAGAAAAGGCCAATACCTTAATCATATGCTAGCTTTATTTTCATAAATTGAACAAAAAAAATTGAGAATGGAAATGAGGAATGTGTCAAAGAGGCAACCACCCGACGGGATAACACCCGAAGGCCACCAATGGGCCGTCAATGCAGCTGTAAAATCACGCACCAGGAGGCGTGCTTCATCTGGCTCCTAAACAAAAAAAGTATACTAGTTCAGTGATAATATACGTCCTATTTGTTATATATCCTCTGGCCTGAATAAGGGAAATAATTTGCTCCTTTCAATTTAAAAATCTCACTTCTTAACCACTCTTTATGAGTATAAAGTATCACAAAAATCCGACCTAAGTGAAACTTAAATGAGATAAAAGAGACACATTGATTCATCAAATGGCGATTTAGAGCATCATATGTCAAAGTGTTTTTATTGTTGCCGTGTCTTTGATATTTGTCATTGTATGCTATTTGATAGTATAAATAAACTTTGTCAATTTTCATTGGTACAAACTAGAGTATATTTTCCTGTAAACTTAAGTGGTCTTTTAAGTATTCAGCAAAAAAAAAAAACACAAACAAGGAAGTTGGTGATGAAATTGCAGACGTTTATATTGATGTGTTTTCAAAATGTATTTTAACATTATCTCATATTTTTCTATATTTTGGATATTTGATAGTTTACATAATTATTCAACAAAGGGTTCGTAACTTTTTTTTTAATTTTTACTAGACGTTTAGATATGGAAATGCATTTAGAGTTATCGGACAAAATACTCGCACACAAAGTACTAATATTACAGCATGTATAAGGTGAATATTTAAAAAACCGATTATGTCTTATTGTTTTGTCTACATTTCGTTTTCAATATAATGAAGTTTGATGTGACTGTCAAACAAGTGAGAGGTTTACCTAGCTTTAAAACAAGGTATAATCAACCATTTTGAACATTCCTATACCGAGTCAGAAATATGAAAGTTGTAATCAATTCGTTTTATGTGTTTGAGCTTTTGATTTTGCCTTTTGGTTAGGTACTTTTCGTTTTAAATTTTCCTCGAAGTGAAATATTTTTGTGGATTTACTTATATAAAGATAGATAAAATATTTGTCATAAGCTTACATACTCACACAACAATTATCAAAGAACATAATGACTTTAAATATATACTTGTTGAGTACCATGTCCAACTTGATAACAACATAATGCATTTTGCATATTGGTTAAAAAACAACTTTTTTAATTTTAATTTGAATATAGCTCTTTAACATGTTTAATATGTTTAAGCGTCCATTATTTTAGTCATTGGAACACATCGTACACTTGTGTTAGTACAGATGGACTAAGGTATAGATTGTTTTCATGTTAAACAATTCATAACTCATGAATGAACATTTAACTTGATAAAGTTGGATAGATCGATGTGATATTATGGATTTTCCATCATCTGGAATGTATACATCTGTAAAATGTAGAAACGTATTGGTGTTTAGCTTTCCCTCTATCAATAATGCGTTTGATCGGAAAGTAAGTATAGGAATACAAAAAAACGTTGTCGAGAATACGCCATCGAGATTGAAAAACAAAGAACAACAATGCGAAAAATCATTAATTGACCTTCAAGAATAAGTAAGCTAATATACTTTATTCAGTCTAGCTTACTTTTGATCAATTCGGAAAATGGCGTTAAAAATACCGATTTATCTATCGCTTATAAACTTTTAGGAAATTTTGGTACTGAATGCTCTTCAAATTCGTATTTTTGAACTTTTTTTCATTCGAGCGTCACTGATGAGTCTTTTATAGACGAAACACGCGTATGGCGTAAACACAAAACTTCAATCCTAATATCTATGATCAGTCTATTCATAAATACATATACTAGATACGCCTTCTTCTTTGTCACATAAGACGTGGATCTGAACTTTGACATCCTGTTATAGTGTGATTGTTCTATGAAGATTGTTATATTCTTGTCTTTTTTTATGCAAAATATTTGTTTATATACCTATTGTGTTTTTTTGTTACATATGACGTGGCTCTGTACTCATACATCCTATAATTGTGTCATTGTGCCATGGTAAATTTTTGTTTACATATTTGTTTGTTTTGATGGTGATTAAGATAATAACACAATATTGAATGTTGTTCCCTTTTTCTATATGTTTACCTATTTTGTCTGTTTGTTTTGTTCACATATCGATGTAAATGAAATGATATGTTATGAGACTGCCATAGTGAGAGGTTTAGCTTGATAATGTACAGGAGTATTTTCTGTGATTTTATTTTTAAAATGGGCTAAGACGAAGTTTAAGTTAAGTTGCGTATGATTCTTTTTCTGTGAAGTAGTATGTATACAATTCAGCAGATGTGGTATGATTTTCATAGATTTGTCCTTTTTTAAAACTTATTACTTATAATTGATTCATATTGGTTGTTATTGTTTGTTCAATGGTGACATTACAACAAGCTGATGATATGATTGGCAATCTGATCAAAATAAATTATTCAACAATCTACCTACTTTTTCTCAGTTTTCGGGTAAAAGTTTGAATTTTATTTTAAAAAACCCTTGTGGTAAAATCTTCACTGTAAGTATTAACCCTCTAGTAAGACGATAATGACAGCGGAGGTTATTATTGTTTGCTTTACGAGCAACACTATACTGTAGTATTCATGGGTAATTAAGTATTGCTCTCTTGTCTTCGTAGCAGATTACAAACTGTATTATTATGTTCACAGCTACTCTCAACAGTAGTAGAAAGTAAAACAACAAAAATACGAAACACCAAAGAAAATTCAAAACGAAAAAGTATTCTATCAAATGACAAAATCCAAAGTTTTAACACATCAAACAAATGTTTAAAACTATTTACTTACGATCGGGGTACAGTAATAACCATATGGACAATCTTTTTGATTGAACCTAGTTTCATAGGAATAATTTTAAAATCTGAAACAATTTCATTGTGAATCACATTAGGTTTTTTTCCATGTAGATAAACTATATCTCTTAGGGTGTTTACAAGTTAAAAAAAGACTAGACATATAGTTGTAGATCAATGTTTGAATGTTATCCAGCGTAAACAGTAAAGTAACTTATTCCGTGAAAAAAAAAAAGATAATAGTTCATGTAGACATAAAACATGTAATAGAAGTAACTTCTCAAAATATTCCGCAATAATTTGGAGTTTTTCGTCTCTCGTGAACATTGGTGAAATCTTAATCTAAAAGAAATAAAAAAAAATAATAAAAAAAATACCGACGTAAAAAAAGTTTAGCACCTTGTATTCCCTGTGAGTAGCTATTGTTTGCACTAATTAACTGCCTAAATATATAAGAAAAACAACGTATCTTTATGTCAGTGTAAAATGTAAAAGCAATTGATATCTGATGCTTTTATTTGTACTAATAGTCCTGTCATGTAATCATGTAATTGTACTGTTATATTTAACATTTCCATTAATACGCGAGGATTTGCTAGCCACAAAAGCAGGTTCTTCCCACCACTTTTTCTTACACTGTCCTCTACCAGGTCAGGAAAATGGCAATTGTTGTCTTATTATTAGTTTCTGTGTGCATTGTCTATTTTTTTTGGTTGCACTCCAGTTTTTCTGTTGTTCCGTTGTTTTCATCTTATAGTTGATATATTTTCCTTGGTAAAAGTTTGTAACCCGGATTTGTTTCTCTCAATCGATTTATGACTTTCTATCAGATATAATTCTGTTGCTTTTATCTATCAAACATTATGTTTAAAATTAAAAGGTAATATTGACTGCACGTTATCATTTTCCCTCTTTGAGCTCATGATATTCCTGAGTGTTCTGGATAGCTTTCGACTACTTTTCCTGACATCACTGTGTTGTTATCCAATTACAATACTCGACACATTTTTAATCCGTTGACAATGCTTTTTATGTAGAAGTTTAGCCCTATGCTTAGAGGTGATTTAAATTGGATGAATAGAGTTTCTTTTGAAATTAGAAAAGATATGCATTATCAGTATGAGTGTGAGGTCCCCGACCGGATACGTAAGTAAAGTATGCATAATGTAGAAAGTCCTGACGCATTTATATCTTTCACATCCGTCTTATGAACATATATTAGACAGTTCATACGCTGATCATATCAAACTTTTGTAGGAGCATTATGTCAATATATAAGGCTTCTCAGAATTGACCAACTTGAATGCGACAGAACAATACTTGTACAACTTGGGACAATTCATAACTTCTATGACAGACAAGGACAATGTGAATCTAATTTATCATCAACGAGTCTTACATTTTACGGAAATTTACCAACTACCTTTGTTTGCAGTTCCCTGTGTATCAGGTTAAAACGTGGAACGCATAAAAAGCTGATCATGCGTTTTCAGTATAAAGGTAAGACGTTTTTATATTTACCTATTTGTTTAAAGAAGTTATTGTCATAATATAATACACTTTACACAAGCCGTCCCCTTTACAAACCAAAAGACACTTTGAGGGAGTTGGTATTTCTTTGTTTCATAAAAAAGGATGGCCAACGTAAATACAAGTATCTTGTCTTTTTGACTGATAAATCCTGCTTTGTAAAAAATCATTTTGATTTAAACAAAACATTCTTTGAAACTGACATTATCAAGATGCTTGATTTCTTGATCGGCCACCTAATTATGACGTATACGTTTGGTGAACGTGTTTTTCAACAGACTGTCGGTTTATCTCTTTCCGACTGTTTCTTTATTATTATGACGCTGATTGCTTACATGAATTCATGAGGAAGAAAGATAAGAAGCTAGCAATATTCCTTAACTTTACTTTACGCTATATAAATGATGTTCTCTCACTAAATAATAATTTTACGACAAAAGGTTGCTTTCAGCTTTCCAATTGTGAAATTTCTATTATATATCCAAGTGCCATATGGTGATGTTGAAACCATCCCATTGTTGATGAGCATTACGGAATATCCGTTCCACAGATGATATCGGATAAGTTCCTTTTGTCGTAACTACAATCACGTTTGATTTTAACAAATTTTGACCTACCAAATTAGACTATTTAACGGGTTTTTAATGACATTAGCAGCGATGGGTGCCACATGTGGAGCAGGATCTGCCTTTACCTCCGGCGCACTTGAGATTACCGCTAGTGTTTTGTCGGGTATTTGTTGATTAGTCTTTAGTTTTTTATGTTGTGTCTCGCGGACTATATAAAAAAGAAGATGTGGTCAATTGCCAATGAGACAACTATCCACAAAAGACCAAAATGACACTAGTCATGTTATTTGTCTGTTTTTTCTTTTTATAACCATGACGCGAGATTTTCTCCCTGCGTTGAAGACCCATTAGAGGATTTCAACTGTAATCTGCGCTTTGGTCGGGTTGTTGTTTCTTTGACTAATTACCAAATTCCATAAATGATAAAAATAAAAAAAGAGGCAAACAAACGGATTGAATCATTATTTTCTACGCATGTAGTACATATTGTATGCTAGGAATAAATCATGTAAATGAAAGAGTTGTGTTAACGTTCATGAGACATCACCTGGGTGAGACAACCAACCAAAAACACGTTTAGACCTCAGCATAACTTTTTTAAGTATTTTTTCTCAACTTAACTCCAAAGATTATATATATATGTTTTTGGGATTGATCTCAATACGTCTTAATTGTATTTGCTCAGCCAGCTGTTTTGTTTTAAAACATGACCGGTCTTATGCAAACAAGGGATAACCTAAAAAAATATAGATAACTTAGAGTAGTTATTGTTCTTCGTTTTCTTAATATATTATAGGAAATGGAACTAAGGATTGCATTTAATATTAGTAAAATCAAATTTAACTTAATGTGGATGACATTTTTGATTATATCAAAAACTATCATTCGTTGTTTTAACATATTCAAAAATACTTTTAATGTCTTAAATTATTACTTGCAGACTGTCACTCAATACGTAATTGGAAAACAGTCAAAACATTTTGCCCGATAATTAGTGTAATTGGGATTGTCAATGGTGACGTTAGTTGTGGAACTCAAATATCTTCTGAACGAAATATATCGCGTGGCGATATTTTGTGTAATGATTCGTCCAAATGTTCAATTCCAGCCATCAGTTCATACAACCGAACAGCTAGTATATATCTTCACTGTAAAGGTTTGTTAATACCCATTGAAAACTTTGAGATTTTAATAATACATTTGTATATGATGCAAAAAAGGGAGATATATAATTACTTTTCACCAGTCTCACTGAATAAAATTTTTTTTTTTATGATGACAGCAGTTTCCTTTGAAATTATCTCGTAGTCAGCACGATTTTTAAAACATTTTTGCATTTTCAATGGCATGAGACGCCAGCCTTAATTCTGTTTTGCTATAAATTGTTTGAATCAAAAATATTTGTCTAACTGTTGACGGTACAGAATAGCCCTCGGTTTTGGTTTGTTGCCCTGATTTTGTTTTTGTCCATGGATTTATGAGTTTTGAACAGCGGTATACTACTGTTGCCTTTATCCATAATCATTTTACACGTCTGTGTTGGTTTAATCTATGAATCGAGATTTTTAGTAACTTGTGTTTGCATTTGGTTCTTATATTGTGCTGTTATACATGTATCCCTCTTTTTTTTTTTACTGAAGTCGTGCTGGTTTAAAACTGTTGTACTGGTATTGTGCACTATAAGCACTGTTTTAATTTTGCATTATTACAACAAGGCTTGTCAATCATTATGCTGTGTTGTTACAACACTGTTTGTTCTTATGTTGTGTTGTTACAATACTATTTGGTGTATGTTGTATTGTCACTGTTTGTTTTTAATTTTGCGCTCATAAGAAAACGTAGTATGAGTTCCAATTAGACAACTCTCCACCCAAGTTACATTTTATAAAAGTAGAACATTATAGGTTGAAGTACGGTACTGAACACAGAGCCTTGTGTTACATCGAACAGCAAGCTATAAAGGACCCCAAGAATTACTAGTGTTAAACCATTCAAACGGGAAAAACAACGGTCTAATCTATATAAACACGAGAAAAACTTATGAACCACATAAGCAAACTACTGAATATCAGATTCCTGACTTAGGACTGGTTCAAACAATATCAGCGGGTTTTACCGTTTCAATGGTACAAAAACTTCCCCCTTATCTGAAAAAATAGTGTATCATCACATCATAGAAAGACACACTAAAAACATATCATTTGAAATAGCTTTACTAAATCAAAAGAAAAAAGTGAATATACTCTAAACAAATAAATTCGATATATGATACAATGTAAATTCACAATCAATAAATAAGGGCTGTATGATTAAAGATACAGTATTATATCCGCATTTCATGGCTATTATCGCCATGAAATGTTGAACAATTTCTGAAAACAACACTGGTTTCTTTATGTTTTGATGTAACATCAACGTTGGTTCCAATGTTGTTGTGTTGCATCACATTTTGTTATAGCTTGTCCTGTTACATCACAATTTGTTTTTGTGTTGAAGAGTTACATCAATGTTTTGTTTGTGTGTTGTGTTGTCAAATCAGTGGTTGTTCTAATGTTTTGTTTTTACATTAGTGTTTTATTCCTCTAATGTACTGTTGCATTTTTGATTTTCAATGTGTTGTGTTGGAACATCATTGTTATTAAACTGTGTTTGAATGCTGTCTTGTTGCATCACTATCTAAAATAAAGGTTGAAATCCTAGAAAAGTTTGTAATCCTGTCAGACTGATCCTCAAAAACATATTGTAGATAACAATAAAAAAGAAGTTGGTGACAAAACTACAGAAGCCGAAGGTAAGTAACATTATGTTGGTAAGAAAATTTATACAAAGTATCGATGCTTTCATTGTTTTGTCATGCAAGACTTTCAGTTAATAAGTATTAAAACATTCAGAAGATAATGAAAGTAGCTAATTTTAAAAATGGCATTATAGACAAACAAATCAAAGGTTTTACATTTTTGACTGTTCATTATGTTAAAAAAAAGAAAATAAACGCCGTTACTATAGGCAGATAAACAGATGGAACATTTTAAATTTTTGGCCTTCATGCTGCAGTTCAGACTACATTTGCAAACACACATTAAACTGTAACATATTTTTATGTTTCGAACATATTTTTTTATTATAGGAGGCACTTATTTACCTGATGATGATACAAGTATAGAATATCAAGGTAGGTTTATCTATCAATTAATGATTTATTAACGATTCTGTCCTGTTTTGTCATAACGGACTTATAGTGGGGAAACTATACTACCTTAATTCATATGTAGTAGAAATAAGTGTCAGTATCACAATCGACAACAGGATAAATCAGACATTATTTACTGGTAGAACATCAATATGTTGCAGATATTTGAAACGATCACTTTAACACCTTCTTATACTTGTTACTTGTTGCTGTGCAAGGTTTGCAAACTAAGATAAGTTCATTGTGTCTTTTTGTGTCGGGATGTACAAGTACCAGGCCACGTCCACTTGTATTTTTTGTCCATCTGATGAGTTAAGCCATTCAACTGATGTTTATATGGAGACGGAGTCCCCTATTACAGAAGAAAATTCAATAAAAAAAAAATCGGGAAAATTTCCCGAATTTTTCATTGTACTTATAATGAACTCAAAATCGGGAAAAAAAAAATTTTTGTTGCGTTTTTGAATTTCCGGATCTGCGCAGAAATCTACTTCCGTTTCCGGTCTTGTTTACATGAGACCTTGAATAAATGTATATTTATCAGTCTAAGAAAGGAACTAATACTAATTCATTTAAAAAAAAAATGTTTGTTATTAAAAAAACGTTACCTGATGTCAGCCTTTCTTTGTTTACATTGAATATGACGTCATAACTTAAATAACGTCACAACTACTAAAATCCCTAACAACAGAACCAAAATCGGAAACGTTACGCTATTTCCGTTTCTCTTTTTAACATTGTTGATTTAAAAAAAAAATCGTAGACTTCGTCCCCATTCACAGGTAATGCCTGCCTCATATTAGTTCGTTCTTATGTTGTACTGTTATACCACTGTCCCAGGTTAGGGGGAGGTTTGGGATCCCGCTAACATGTTTAACCCCGCCACATTATTTATGTATGTGCCTGTCCTAAGTCAGGGGCCTGTAATTCAGTGGTTGTCGTTTGTTTATGTGTTACATATTTGTTTTTCGTTCATTTTTTTATATAAATAAGCCTGTTAGTTTTCCCGTTTGAATTGTTTTACATTGTCTTATTGGGGCCTTTTATAGCTGACTATGCGGTATGGGATTTGCTCATAGTTGAAGGCCGTACGGTGACCTATAGTTGTTAATGTCTGTGTCATTTTGGTCTCTTGTGGACAGTTGTCTCATTGGCAATCATACCAAATCTTCTTTTTTTATATAAGAAGTTTGTTTGTGATGGTTGACAACTAACCTTAGATATTAGGGGGCTCGCGGGTCTAATTCATTTTTTTTAATTTAGTATAGGATTTCGCTATAGGAGTAAGATTGGAACTAGGTAGACTTCCATTTTTTACTATTTCAACCCAATCTATTGACTTATACCTGGTCAGATTAAATAGTTCCATCCGATTGTTAAATGAGGCATTTGAACTTTCAAAATCCCCTGATTTACAAGGAGTATATACTTGGTATACATATGCTAAACATGTAAAACAAGACAATAGCCTCCAAGACAAAGCGGCCAAGTGTAAGGATATCACAATGTAGGCCATTTAAAATCAGAAATTAAAAATTAAATAATCAATTTAAATTTATAAAGATTCATATAAAAGTAAATAGAAAAAAAATACGAAAGTAGCAAACTTTTTCTGTATATACTTATACCATTCACTTGAAGCAAATTCTTTCTTTTTTTCTAATGATTTATCTATCAGGAATATTTTCCCCTAAACTTCATATAAGTGACCATGGTCTCGAAATAGAAAAATGATCGTTACATTAAATCAATTAAAATTCCTCGAGAACAAAAAAGATGAATATCATTTTATTCTCTATTGTCAGGTGAACGAAAATATCAGAAAAGAATTATATAATGACATACAATTAGATGATAAACATTTTATTCATTTTTCTGATGATCAGACATTATCTTATATATTAAACCCAACTTCTTTTAGACGTGTCAGAATTGTTGGTTTCTTTATTAAAAGGTCATTAGATCTGAGGACAGAGGTTTTATTGTAACATGGATATTGAATGTTGTAATATTATAAATTTATCACTAATGTTTTTGTGTCTTTTGGATTATGTGTTTAAACTTGTATTGCCACAAACATCATAATGTTTAATGACAATAAATAAAATTATATATAAGTATATTCTAACAATCGGTGTAAGTCTTTTAAGATTTTTTAAAACTTATTTACAAGTTAAAACATATGAATAATATGCATTATAATTCATTACACCAGCGCTAATTCAAGGTTCCAAAGTGCTTTTCTACCTGTTAGAATAATAAACATTTATGAGATTGTAGCTCATAAACAGAACTATGGTTTCTGTGATAATTATTTGTTATTTGTTTCAGTTAAAAAGGTCACAGATTAACCTTTACAGAATTATATTTAAAAGGCATTTAAAAAAAAACTGTCGTTATGTAATGGTATTGTTAAAAACAAACTCACCACAGGCTTGTCTATTATACTGAAAGAAAATAATTTAATCAATCGATATTGAATTCTCATCATTTCAAATGTCATTTTAAAACATCACTTCTTTAATGGAAGTATAGTTATTGTACTTTACATACAAAAGGACAGTGTACATTAGCACACATGCAGTAAACAAAACAATATGTTAAATGTATTATAGGTGAAGACATTAGTACAGAATCAACTGGTAAGCCTTAAATTTTCCTTAAAGTTTACAGCATTAATACTAAAAGTACTTTCAATATGAGAAACTAATAACAAACTATCAAATATTAAAGTTATGTATACATGCTCCATGCAAAAGCAGGACAGTTAACATTAACAAAGATGCAGGGAACAATAAAATATGGTTATGATATAAAATGTATTACAGGTGGCAGTAGTATACCTGATGAAGAACATAGTACAGACTCAACTGGTAGGATTAATGTTGTAGCCTGTTATCAATTTCGGGCATGGAGGGATAATTTATTGGTTTACAACACATGATGCATAAAGTGTGGTACAAATCGTTCTACGAAAAATGCGTTAATATGGTTGGCTTATGCAGCATTAAAGGACTATATAACGACATTTTCATTGATTATGATTTAGAAAAGAGGGGCGAAAGATATTCAAAATCATAACTAGAAAACGCCATAGCTAAAGAGGAAAACGTTAAACACTAGTTCACACAATACAGCATTGAAATATAAAGAAAAAGCAATCCGAACCCCATCAAAGACTGGGATGACCCCAAGTGCCTCGGAAATGTAAGCATATCCTTACCCACATGTGGCACCCATCGTGCTTCTTGTATAACCACAAACTCGGTATGGTCATCAGTCTAATTCGTGAGAAAATAAGAACGGGATTGTAGAAACAAAAAAGTCAAAGTTACGACGAGAGGTTTGTAACTTTACCATTTGGAATTCTTGGCTTATTAGCATAAATAGGTAGCCCGGGAAAATCTAATGATATGGAAATGAGAATGTTTACCCTAACCGTAAATAAGTTTACGTCAATATTTTTGTGAATTTACTTTTTAATTACTAATGAGAATGAATATTTACCATTTTGAATTCGGTATTGAATATTATAAGAACTTGAAATAATATATAATATACTACAATGATTAACATGTATAAACTTTACCAATTGGTAATGTGCACCTTTTTATTTGATATATACTCGCTGTTAAAGTCCTAGATCGTATCCCGGATCCGTTTCGCTTTCATTTACACACATTTTACGAAATCTTTTCCATGGAACGTACGAGTGTTCAGTAGAAAAACAATTTTGTGTTGTTTCCAATAAGATAAATATCGCTCTAAACTCATACTTCAAAAAGAATCGGAAAGGTGCTGCTTTTAGATGCTAAAACAAACATAAAGTATACAACGTTCGATAATATTTGTGGAAATACAAATAAAAAAGTAGATGTGGATTTCATGCGAATGAGAAAACTATGGATTGACCAAACAATTGTCACTCCAATATAACGAAAATGTTTACATGTATTTAGACGTTTCTTTTATAGGTGGACCAAACTATGCTGCCATTGCTGGGGGAATAGTAGGAGGAATTATATGCATTATTGTGGGAGTTTTCCTTTCACGGTATGACACAACGATCGTATTTGTGAAGTACAAATTTTGACAAAAGTTTGTGGTTTTAAATATCTATATAATATAAATAAAGATGAATTAATAACAATGATATCTCATACTTCAAGTGTGACGATTTGAACTCAATATTTTTAATTGATTTTATAATAGTAACTAGAATATAGCAAAGTCCTCTCGACCAATAAAATTGTAGGATATGATGTTTTTTAAATGTGAAGAATGAATGAATTCATGTTCTAAGTTAAAGGTTATCTTTTTGTTTAGGACTATTTACATTTCAAAACAAAGAGTTTTATGAATGAGTTTTAAATGTCCCAAAGCACATTTATCAGCTTGAAAGAATTTGTGATGAAACTCACTTAAGTTGGATTTTGAAACAAACAAAATACCAAATCTACTAATACCTAAAACAAATCGAAGTCATATGAAGTCTACTGGTACAGCAACATTGATATCGTTATCGTTATTAATTATTAATAATGAAAATATTAATACTAAAACAAAACAAACAATATCAAAGCAATGTAAGAGAAAAAAAAGATTGAATAAAACCTTAATCTTTTTAAATTATACTCTTTCAAATCTCTGATTACTAGATCTGCGATTAGTGAGGAAGATTAATTCCAATTATTTTCACAAAATTCTATAAAAAGGAATTTAGTCTAACTTTGGATTATATTTTAAACTTTAAAAAGCATTTATCATTTCCCTGGTAAAAACTAATAGTAACTAAAGTAGCGGATCTAGAAAATTTGATAGGGGAAGGAAAATGGTCTGACTGCTAAAGAGTGGACCCGCTCCGGTTATGTGTCAGTGATTTCCTAAATAATCATCTAATTGTTTTCCATAATAGGGGACGTTTGGCTTCCTTAAATCTTATTTTAAAGCCTAGACTTACATCAGTTGTACATATTGGATGTAAAATAAAATTTAGTTGTAACTCAAATTTTTAATTTATGATTTTAACTTGACATAAACAAAAAGATAATTCCTCGCTAAAATACTACATGATTAACATAAATGCTGACAATTAGGAAACATTTCTTACCATTTCATTGTACTATTGTGTCATCTAATGTCTAACACACAATCTTTTGCATTTCCCAAAATTAAAAGAAAGGTCTAACATTGCCAAATCTTATCCAAAAAGGCAATAGCTAATAAAGTAAGTCATGCATTAATTACAAACATTGCACTGACACGCTTCGGACGTATGCAACGTTTAAACGTGTTGATTACAATTTAGTATTTATTTTGTAGACGACGCAATTGTACTGAATCAAGTAAGGAACAGACTATTACAAGTTTGAATCCCTCATATGATCATGTTCAGGCACAAGCAGAAACTAATCAACAATGTCATTTAATGAATTCAGCTGACACCTCATACGTTTCAACATCGCATGCAATACATGTTGACAATACGACAAATGAAGAATCAAATACGTATTCGCATATTCGGAACGCTGTGGATGACTCTGACGTCATGTATGACCATATAGTACGTCATAAAGTTCATGACACCTGTGATGGTGATTACGGAATTGCACAAAGGAGAATTACAGACGATGACTATGATGTATCTGGGAACTATCGCAGGTCTCCAAGCAAAGAAGCAGACCCTGTTTACAACTAAATTTCAATACTTTTCATCAGTATATAACTGGCCTATATTAATTTAAGATATGGCTTAAATTGAAAAAGATACTCAGTGAAAATGAAAGATAGCGATTCCAATGTATTTATTATAATATTTATATTTCTACAAAAAAAAAAAATGAAGAAATCGCCTTTGTATTTTCGAGGTAGCGTACTCGATTGTGTACTGTGGGTTGTTGGTCTGGTATGACCAATTACAGTAAAACTTTTGTTTGCCTCGTTTGAAACTTTTAGTACCACATAAAGACTAGGAGTCAGAATTATGTAGCGAGGTTCAGGGACATGTTGTCCCTCAAAATGTGGCACTGTGAATTAGCACGTAAGCGTCTTTATAATATATTTCGATGACTTGATATTTGATCATACATCCAGATACTACAAATGATTTCCTAGGGTTTATTTAGTGGTTAAAGAAAACTCAAGTTTGCGTGTAAGACTTGCATCGGAGGATATTTTTTTTTTATTAATTTAATATGTTATGTATATTAAAATTATAATTTGATTCAATTGTCAGAATATTTCAATATGTTGTAACGACCTGCAAATGAACATACACAATTTAATTTAGTTTTCGAAATTATTCTAGGAAGATTTTATCAACCTATTTTTAATTCAAAAGATTGTTAATTTTACAATTTTAATTAATATTTTTTAAATGCCCTATATTGTTCAAACAATATTTTTTTAACCGAATTTATTTGTTCTCTAATGAGTTTTTACGATGCCACTTGCAACGTCTTCCTTTCCTTTGGTATTGATAATTGTTTAACGAACATGAAAGCCATACATGTGTACTCATATTGAAATGCATGTTTACCATATCTGAATCAGTTTGTGTTGTCTCTATGAAGTAACAAAGGTTTTTCTTTATTTAGGTTTAAGCCTATAATTTAATCATTTACATGTTAGCTTTACAACCAATTGTAACTCACCCGTTTGTACTAAGTCTTGCATACGACAGTTGTTTGAATTCGTTCTATATGTTGATATAATATGTAGTCTAACGTTGGTTTATGGACCAACTACTTTTATAAATAACCTTGGAGTTCTTTTTTTTAGCATACTTTTTACCTAGGAGAGCGGTATATTTGTAAATACTTTTTTTTCTTCATTTGCTATTTAGCAGGTTTAGAACCGAACAATAAACAATGTTTATTTCGACCTTTAATTTGCTTCTCTTTAAGTATTTTAGAGTTTAAGAATATACCATGATGGCGCACAGATGTCTTAAAATGTTTTGTTCTGTTAAGGACACATCACGATTGAAAGACAAAATAGAAAAAAATATTTGAAAGTTTCGTAATCTATTATTATATAATATAACATATTGTTCTGATAAATCTATGTGATATAATTTATATAAAAAACATGCTTTTTTAAAGATGATAAATTATTGTGTTTTTTTTATATCAATTTCTATAGGAGGCAAACATAAGTTTAATTTTTAGCTATGTACAAAGACAAAGATTTGCAGCTTATTTTTATGTAGTAAATCATCAGTCATTCATACTTGTACATTTTCACATTAGATTTTGACTTTTGTTATACAAAATATGAACAAAGGCATATTTAATGATAGCCATGGATTATAATAAACATTCAAATTTTTATTTGATCAATTGATCAACATGATCAAGCTGACATAATTTTTGTATAATGCTGTTAAAGGTAATGATAGCAAGACAGACAACAATATCACTATGTAAGTTATTCTTTTTTGTATATTGTATTCATTGAAAATGTTGTAAATAAACTCTTTCAACACATTTAAATATTTTCATTTACTTTTAAAAATGTTGATTTGAAAGCGTCTAACCAAAGTATGTATCAATTGAAAATATATACAACATGTGCTTTTTCGATTTGTATGAGAAATTTTTCCAAAAGTATGTAACTTAACAACACGTATACCATTACGACACGTAAATATCATCATGATTATAATAAGGACGTGTTTATACAGTACAATATAGCTCAATATTATACAGATATATGAAGCAAGAAAATATCTTCAAGTTCTATTGATTTCTTCATCTTTTACATTTTTCATTTTTAAATACAGACACACTTTTAGACCGTATCTTTTGTTCACTAGTGCATTCAACAGTCACGGTAACATACCTTTATGCGAAGTGTATCCAACAATGATAGATGTGACAAACACGGGCAGTGAATTTAACTTAATTAACTTTATATCACTGTGTGATCAAATTTATTTGTTTCAATATACATCAGAATTAATGAACAAGGCTGTTGAAGAAATTGAATGAATGGTAATTGTGTTGAATACCGAATATATGAATTGGTTACAATAAAATCAAGAAAGATGTAGATACTGTTTGGATCATTGTTTATGAATAACCTTATCATGAAATCAGATGAATTGCATATATTTTAATTATATACTTTACACGGAATAATCCATATAACTTTTTCGGAAATTATTCGGCATTTACATTACTAATAGGTTTTTTTTCAGTTTCTAATGACGATGCTTTAAAAGTGTACTCATTATTTCAACATAGAATATGCCATTTACATTCACAAAATACGCGTTCACCCGAGACTTGGTATTCATTAATCAGTATCAAATCAGAATAACGTTTTGTTATATTTACTAAGATAAGAGTTTGGTTTATTCCAATTTGATTCGTTAGCCAATCCTGTTCAAGAACACTGTGGACTTTGAATTGAGGATTACAACCTTATATGCAAGTGTCTTTAGTATATGAAAAAAATGCAACTGTCTGTAAAATATAGATAGCCCTGAAAAGGGCCGTTTACAATAGATATCGTCGACACTAAATGAATTTCCAAGCTTTGGTTGATCTTGTTTCTTCGTAAATTACGACATCACGAGTTGGTTGACCGTTATGGAATAACCGTTTCACAAATGATATCGGATATGTTCCTTACGTCGTAACTACAATTCCCTTCCCTTTCATGGATGTGACCTACCGAATTAGACTATTTACCGGATTAAAATTTTGTAATCACATAAGCAACACGACGGGTGCCACATGTGGAGCAGGATCTGCTTACCCTTCCGGAGCACATGAGATCACCCCTAGTTTTTGGTGGGGTTCGTGTTGTTTATTCTTTAGTTTTCTATGTTGTGTCATGTTTACTATTGTTTTTCTGTTTGTCTTTTTCATTTTTAGCCATTGCGTTGTCAGTTTGTTTTAGATTTATGAGTTTGACTGTCCCAAATTTGGTATCTTTCGTCCCTCTTTATATAGGTGTTTAACCTAACCATTGTCATAGTTGTTCTTGTTTATCTGACATTAGGTGACGTCATATTTGGATTTGATTATTTGTGTTGTAACGCCACTTTTGAGCACCGCATTTAGGCTTTTTCGAGGCGGTCTGTTTTCATTGGTGGAGGAAGCCGGAGTTCCTGGCGAAAACCACCACCCTTCGATAGAAAAACTGACAATCCTAGTCAATTAAGAGTCAAGTGCAAATAATAGTAGCTCAGTCTGTGAGAAAATGTGGTTCTTTCGAGAACAGGTAAATTCCGATATATCACTGAGAAAACGGATACGTACGAGAAAGTGAACATTTAACGTTATTACACTTTACACTATAAGATAATTCTTTGATTGTCTAAAACTGAACTCACAACCTCAGTGTTGACTGACTAGTGAATACAGTAATAGCTTCTTAGACCCCTTGGTCTCCGAGGCCCCTCGTCATACTTGGAAGGGAGTTAACTCTTGATCATAGAAGTACGACAAGTGTTATTCACCGGTGGATGAGATGGTTGTTCGAGGAGCCTTCAATCTGTAAGGGGTATCCACCACTTCTGTCAATTTTTGGAAAAAACCTCGAAATTAAACGATGATACGTGATTACGTATTACATTTTAGCCAATCGAAGAACTATCTTATCAATGTTTACCATTTACACACACACACCCAAACTATTTGAATTTTATGTTCTTTTATGTTTCATTGATTTTTTGTTGTCGTCCCTTACCTCGGCATGACCTTTTTCGTAAAAATTCGGAAATCGCAATACGCAAGTGCAAGGAGGAAAACCAGTGCGAGTCAACAAACGTAAACATAAAACACTGTATATTTCTTACTGTACATGGTATACATGTGCTTACATCTTTGTTGATTGTTTAAAAATTGGCAATCGGTTAACTTCGGTTACAAAACACGACCATTTATCAGATGTCATATTTTCACAACAACACTGACCAAGTGAAATATCATTTTGACGATAATACGATATGGATACGTAAAAAAATTTCTAAAATCGTGCACAAAAGACTGCGTTTATGACATATGCATGCATTAGTTCAAGAATTGGATTACAATTATTGTTCGCCAGTCACATGTTTAATTTGACTTTAAAGGGTGGATTTTTTTAGCGTTTAGGTATTTATTTATTAGAGGAACAAATTGGCCTTAAAATATTAGTCTCAACGATGATAGAAATTTTATGAAAACATTTTTTTCTATACAACACGAAAAATAACGTTTTATCTCTACAATTATCGCATACATGTACTTCCTTATAATAATAAGATATGAGATTGAAAGTGTTATCTTCATTCGCTTATCAGCTGAGTTTCTATTTGTGAAATGCAAAAAAAGATACTGGTTGATCGAATGTTGAATATATAAATAGAATATTAAAATGCGTTCAACTATTTTATTCAGTTTTACAATATTCGGAATAGCCAAATGCTTCGACAGATATTCACCTATTGGTTCGTATATCATATATTAAGTACATGTACCGTAAATTTGCTCACAATATAAACTCTAAAAAGACTTGGTCATATTATGATATGATTTTTTTTCTACAGGTAATCATTAAAACAGTGAGTGGACAATTAATCAATAATTTTTTCAAGTATGAGTGTGTTTTGATTTTTGTATTTTACTAACGTTGTTGATAGTAACTTTCTTTTTTTTTTGCTGCATAACCACCAGATTATATTTAAACTTTTAAATATCTTGTGGTTAGTCAACTGTTTAATAAGACCTCTGTCTTCTTAGTGTTAACCGCAGCTTTTTTTAATTCTTATCAGTATCTAACTGTATAAGGGTTTCCTAATATAGTCAAGTTTGTTTTAAGTCCAAGTTAAACTTACTGCTCTAAGCAATAACTGCGTTTTACTGTACCAGATATGATATGAAGCTATAAGGTTATGACATAATAACTGTTTCCATTAATATATAGTCATTTTTGTGTGGGGAAAATGGTATAATTTGTATACAATAATTGGTTTTTGAAGACTCAGCGCAACCATCGATCAAGTTCTAATAATTTTCTTCAGTGAAAAGAAAGAACTGCTTACAGTCAATATCTTTTTCGTGCAACATTAACATGCATTCATTAGCATAAGCAAGTCAAAGAGATTAAAAGCCAATGTTTTGTATTAAACATTTGAATGAATGTAACCCTTCAATCGATCATATCACTTTACAAATGCCTTGCACAGACGAACCGAATCAATATATACAGGTACTAATAGTTTAAAAATATGCTGTACTTCAGTAAACATTTTGTATGCAACTGTTGCACGTGAAAATGTTGAACTATAATTACGATTGAAAAAATATAAGGCATGTATCTTCTGTTTTTAAATATACCTATAGTTGTGTTAATGTAAAAAAAATTCCAACACAGTAGGACAAAACATTGGTTTAGAGAGCACATACAATCACAGAAACAACTGTCCTACAGAATCATCAAATTTCACTTTTAAAATCAATATATTAAAAAAAAAAAAAAAATTGTTGAATATACATATACTTCTATTCCAATGGTTTAAAAGAATGATAGTTATATTTAATTTGTTGTCATTTCAGAACAATGTGTACATATTGCCAATAACACATCTGGTAGAATTTATTGTAAACTTGGTAAAAGCATTCATATTGAACAGATTTGGTTAGACAGGGAACCTTGTCCGACCCAGCTTACAAAAAATAGTACTGAAGTAACCAAAATTCCCATAATATCATGTCAGAATATTTCAAATTGTACTGTGCCGTTCCAATCGTTTGGAAACAGAATCTTATACGTCAACATCCGGTTTCGATGTTTAGGTATGTGATATCTCATTTTCTGTTGACAATGTTTTTAGTATATTTAAACTGCACCCAGTGTTAAACGCTAAAATCTTTTTTCAATTGGTCAATATTTGTTATCTACAGTATAGGTTTTAAAAAAAACTGCAGCCATTTAGCTACAATTACATGTAGTACTTATTGCGAGTGTCGTCTTTGTGTTAAAGCAGACCGATTTCTTAATTGAATTAATTTATTATATTTTTATGTCGGTGCCTTTAATAAAATCCAATTCATTTTTACTGTGGTGGATAGTTGTCTCATTTGCAATCATACCACCTCTCGTTATATTTACACTGTTTATACATATACCTTACGGACGCGCCAACATCTGAATATCTTAACTATGTTTAGTATATTTTTGGAATCTTACATATACATCTTGTAATATTAAGTAAATTACAATATTTTGATAAACACCAATGAGAAAACAACCAAACCCCGAAAATCAAGGAGACATATTGAGGTCAACAAACGGTCCTATAAAATCTTCAAATAATAGTTTAGCCACCACATATTGATGTGCCTGTTCCATGACAAAATATTTTAGTCGTTTTCATAATTTACAGTAAGTTAATTTTACAGAAAAGTGTTGACTACCTTTTTCTTTCTTGTAGATTGTTTATCAATTACTTATGGTAGACGACTGCAAATCCTTTGTCCGCGAAATGAAATAATAAAAATACTCGATGTGTGGGAGAACTCGAAACATGCTTGTCCAGCATACAACAACACTCATCAAAGCAATACAAGCTATGTACATTACAAGTGTGATGGAAAACACTCCTGCACCATTCCTACACATAATGGGTATGGGATACTTAGTGTTTATTTTTACTGTCGAGGTGAGTTTATTCTAATGTTTTAACTTGCCTTTCAGGTAGCAGGAGGGATAAAACACTCGTTTATAGGTTAATTTCCTGACCATGACAAATTTGATTTAGAAAATATTTCAATTTATAAAACACGAAATTACTGCATTTTCTTATGCATAGAAAGATTGATTAAGAGTATTAATTCTTGTCATCTACATTGTCAAAAAGGATGTTGTTTGGGCTCGGTATAGCGTTGATGCGTGTAGAAATCTACTTTAAACTGGCCGATGTACAAATAATAAGAGATATGTCTATGTCTGTTCTCGCTTAACTCACAAATTCGACACATAATTGACCATTGTGTGAATGTTTACATTAAACCAAATATTACTACGTGTCTTGTAAAGTTGTCCATAACGTTTTGTACTTTTTGTATGGAGTCGCAAATGTCATTTTAAAGCGACAAACAGAAAAATTGCCTTAAAAAGTTCACGAAAGCAAATCCCACAATACTTGATATCCAATTTCAAAATTAACAGCAAATTTATAAAAAAATAACTATATATACAAAAAAATTCTTCTCTGAACAACCATACATAAATTCATCTAAAATCTAAAAAAAAACAACAAACAACAACAATTTAAGAAGAAGCCGCTTCAAAAGAGGCATAATTATACTTTTTGTCACGTTTGGAGTTCTGTTACACAGGTATTATTACAAGTCCTGTATAGGCAACAATATTATAGGGTTATTGCATGAATATTGGGGAATATTGTCCCGAGTAGAACTTTATATTGCACGAGCTTGCGAGTGCAATATATGTTCTACGAGGGACAATATTCCCCAATATTCATGCAATAACCCATTTATTGTATTGCAATATAATATTTAAAAGTAAAAATTGGTTTAAACTAAGGTTTTGTCATGACGTCATGAATTTTGAAGATTTATTGCACTAGTGCAATATTAGAATTTATTGCACGCTAACTTTTGGTTACTTTCTGTGGGAAATATTATATTGCTATACAATATTATGATATAATGTGATTGGTTATATGATGGTAGAAAAGACCCGTTTGCTGGATCCTCTAACGAATCACATGTAAACTAAAAATACAACCATCAAATCACAAATTGATGTAGTCGGAGGTAGAAAGATACTACCGTTATCTCCAGATTATAGACCACCGTATTTGTTCGTCAATAGAAATGTTCATGATCAACAAATTTGTCCTCAAGTCATATGCAGTATTCATTTGAAACAAACGTAAATATCTAAATAAATAATTGATTTTATTACTATCACAATAATCACACAAACTTTAATCTTTATTAAACATATTTTCCTGGGAGCATAACAGTTCAAGATATGACTGACTTTAAAAAAGATAGTCTATTGATCAACTGTAATCTTATACATTCAGCAATTTTTATAACCCCGCAACGAAGTTGTCGGTGCTATATAATTTTACCCTTTTCCGATATTCCAAACTTTCGTAATTCCGTAATTCCTAAATTCCTAAATTCCGTTATTCTTAAAATTCGTAATTCCGATATTCCGTAATTCCGTCATTCCATCATTCCGCAATAAACCATTATACCGAGTTTTTTTCTAAACGCCTTCAGATGTAAATTAACCATGGTGAGTTACAGATTAAGTTTAAGTTAAGTTCCGGTCCGCCAAATTTTGATGAAATTACGGACTTTGGACTTTGATAAACTGTTGAAAATCACAGTAATACAGACTTTTTTTTTAAATGCATTCAGATATTGGGCTGATTTTTGGTATGTGAGTTACTCATGATGAGTTACAGATCAAGTTAAAGTTTTGTTCCGCTCAACTAATTTTCGCCAAAATAAAGGGTTTACAACTTTGAAAAATCACAGATTACAGACTTGTTTTTTCTATACGCATCCAGATTTTGAGCTGATTTTTTATATGAAAGACTACCATCATGTTTGTGTCCACATGTGTTATTAAATTTGCACATTTTTCAAATTTTTGAGACATTGGGGCCATTCGTGTCGCTTTGACACATCTAGTTCTAAAAAACAATTACATTTAATTACTGTATCACTAGCCTGACAACGTTGAGGTTGTGAGTTCAAATTCCGCACGGGGCAGTTGTACTCGACTATAATATTTATTGACTGGCATTGTAAGTTTTTCTGCCTTTCGGGCTTCCTGTGTCGATTAGAACTGAACGACATGAAATAACACAGTAGTGTAAAAAGGGATTTTGGTATCAACGAATAACTTTTGTAGTTTTATGTTTGTGCTTTAATGATATATTTTATTGTTGTACAAACTGATAATCGATATTTTAGAGTTGACTAGAGTCTGTTATCGATTATAAACATTTGTTTATTTTTGACAACCAAGCGCAAACCCCGAATTGTGAATTGTCTTCAGAATTCAGTTTGATGTTATATTCATATTTCAATGATATTATTAACATGTAGTATTTCTCATTATTACTGATTTTTTAATGACATCTTATATCACATTTACAAATTTGATTACATTATTTTAATACAGAAGAAAACACATTGATTGTCTGCAAAGTAAAAGAAACGTGCCAAACTCAACATACGAATCCACCACAGTTAAAGAAACAAACGATAGACAATATACAGGCATTGAACTTTCACCAGATATAAAACATGATAAATCAGATGATGGACAATTCATGGGCAATACAAGACAGACGTATGAGAATGCAGCCCATATAATGCAAGCACATGCCCGAGAAAAATATTATATTAGTGACTTGAAACAAAACGTTGACTACAAACAATAGTCGTAAAATGGAATCAATCTGGAATACATTTTAAAATTGTCAAGGTAGTCCTACTGCTTGAAATTAATAGTTGTTCGATAAACTCGCCATACATGAAACGAAAAATGTTCAGTGAGTTATGTTATATGGCAAGCAGTCATTCACTTTCTAAAACTGACGAAAAGCAAATCCATTCCAATCACCACGTATCTTTACTATCAAATTTAGAGATCAATTTGTTTAGCCCGTTCATCTTTGAGCTGACGATTATCTTCAGTATTATACATTAATTATTAATAAAAAGTTAGTGTATGTTATGTTTTTTATAACTTCATATATTAATTACTTTAATCAGCGTAGCTAATTTAATAAGCGCCAAAAACAAGTGCAGTAGCCTGTTTCTTACCGTCTACGTTTGTAAGTTGTCGGCAATGGTTTGAAGGTAGTTTGTCTTAAATTAATGATGACTCGACCTGCATAAAACTTGTCTAATTCAAACACTCTCACTAACTGTTATACAGCAAAATGAAACGTTGCTCTCTCCGTAATACTTTTATGTAACTAATTCATATTATGTTAAGGATATGTTCTAGAAAAGTACAATTTTGTTAGGTCCTATATATGAAATACATTATGTTTGTAGTATAATTGCATAATAGTCCAGATTTATATGAAAAGTAAAATGTTCAACATTATAAGAGAAATGTCAGCTGTCATTTTCTATATATAATTATACGGAACAACAGATTATATGAACTGCTACCATAAAAAAATCAAACAAACATAGAAACTTTTAAAAACAGCTGACATACTTTTGACTAGGTACAGTACATTTAAGGAAACTTAAATAGTGTATTGAATCTAGTTTTATGCAAAATGAAACCTCCCGCGTATATTGCAATGTGAAAAATACCGTTCATCTGACAGTTGTACGTGACACATTTGGACAACAACTGTCATTTTCCTGAAGAAAGTGGTTGATTGAACCTGGTTTAATAGCTGGCTAATACTCTCACTTGCATGACAGTTTCTTAACATTCCAAAAAATTGGAAACACTGTGTAGACAAAACAAAAAGACATGCAAGTTGAAAATAACACATATACGAGTAAGCAGTCAACAGTGTGTTATAAATCTTTACCACAATGAAAACTCATTAATATGTCAAGACACATATTTAAAAAGAACCAAAGAAGGCAACAAATAAATTATGTGCATGAATTTGATTTAAATTAAAACTGGAATAAAACAATTAGCTGATTGAATATCTTAACTTTATCATACGCAAAGAAAAAAGAAATAAATTTCAAAGCACAAACAATAAGACATAATTCATAATCCAGTCAAGCTTACAAAACAACATAATAGTCCGGCGGCTACAAGCATATTTCAGAAGATTTGTGCACATCCTGCTACAAGCATGAAATTTTGCATAGACCTTCCTCAACTATTACTCTTTTATTTCAGATAGGGAAGCATTTGAAAAAAATGACTCACTTCCGGTAAAATCCAAAATGGCGGACATAGTACTAGAATAAGCTTATTTTTAAGGAGGGTAATTGAAACGTGTAATCACTCTGATTCGAACAAAAAATTCTCTGAAACTGATATTATCAAGATGCTTGATTTCTTGATTGACAACATATTTGTTACGTTCGGAGGACGTGTTTTTCAACAGACTGTCGGCATTTCAATGGGAACAAACTGTGCCCCTCTACTTGCCGACTTGTTTCTTTATTACTATGAGGCTGACTTCATGCAGGAACTTCTTAGGAAGAAAGATAAGAAGTTAGCACTATCCTTTAACTCTACGTTTCGCTATATAGATGATGTCCTTTCACTAAATAATTCAAAATTTGGTGACTATGTGGAACGCATCTATCCAATCGAGCTAGAGATAAAGGATACTACAGATACAGTTAAGTCGGCCTCATATCTTGACTTATAGCTAGAAATTGACAATGAGGGTCGGTTGAAAACAAAACTTTACGACAAAAGAGATGATTTCAGCTTTCCAATTGTGAACTTTCCATTTCTAAGTAGCAACATTCCAGCAGCACCTGCATACGGGGTATATATATCCCAATTGATACGATATTCCCGTGCTTGCATTTCCTATCATGATTTTCTTGATAGAGGGTTGCTGCTCACAAGGAAGCTATTAAACCAAGAGTTCCAAATGGTGAAGTTGAAATCATCCCTTCGTAAATTTTACGGACGCCATCACGAGTTGGTTGACCGTTATGGAATAACCGTATCACAAATGATATCGGATATGTTCCTTACGTCGTAACTACAATCCCCTTCCCTTTCCTAATGTGACCTACCGAATTAGACTATTTACCGGATTTGTTATCACATAAGCAACACGACGGGTGCCGCATGTGGAGCAGGATCTGCTTACCCTTCCGGAGCACCTGAGATCACCCCTAGTTGTTGGTGGGGTTCGTGTTGTTTATTCTTTAGTTTTCTATGTTGTGTCATGTGTACTATTGTTTTTCTGTTTGTCTTTTTCATTTTTAGCAATGGCGTTGTCAGTTTGTTTTAGATTTATGAGTTTGACTGTCCCTTTGGTATCTTTCGTCCCTCTTTTATTACCACTGGGTCGATGTCTCTGCTGGTGGACATTTTGTCCCCGAGGACATCATCCGCCCAGTAGCAAAACTACAATTGCATGAACTTACGAAGATCAAACAGGAAACTGGCTCGGACGTCGCCCAGTATAAAAAGGTCCGAAACAGACGTCACCATGGACACGGTGTCGTCTGATATGGCAGGTGTCCCCTCATCACCAGACATGACAAATATCTCAAACACGACTCATTCAGATCATCGTCCTAGTGACAATAGCAATATTACACATATACAGCCATGTTCAGTTCTCCTTAAAGACATTTTGGTTTTTGATGACACAGTACAACACTGTCGCATTTCAAAATGTGAGACCAAAGGCTGCAAAACTTGTGCTATTTTAATTACAGATGCTGAATTCACTAGCAATTTGACCAAGAAGTCATATTTTACCAGAAGTTACGATGATCTGAATTGTAAATCGATAAATGTCGTCTACGGATTAGAGTGCAACCTTTGCGGATTGGTATACGTCGGTGAAACGAAAGGAAGGCTAAACAAACGTATGTGCGGTCATAGATCAGACATTAACCTCAATGATAACGACATTCTATACCAGCATTTCAATCAGCCCGATCATTCCATCGTTTCTATGACAGTTCGCATTATCGAAAAGATATACCATAGCTCTAACAATCCTAATCTTTCAACGACTCTCCGTAGACAAAAAGAAGACTACTGGATTAGACTATTGGGAACTGCAACACCGTATGGCTGCAATGACAAAATTGATGGTATAGGTATTCTATCTAGTCCTTCGTGTAACTCGGTGAATGAGATGAATAATTTTAACTCGACTCCTCGCAGTCATGGTCATCGTCATTATACATCACCTTCTCTGCATGATGTCTCTATTAATGACTTGCTGCCATTTATACAAAAGCCGTTAGGTATTCATCACATTCGCACGAAACTTTATTCATTACTCCTTTCAAAACTTCATTCTCTGTTCAATTTATGTTTGGAATCCACTGTTACAAACCATCATTCAAACCTATACAAAATTACAGCTATAATTTCGGATATTGCAAGTCACAGACTTTTCAAGCCAGTCCGCATTGGCAAAGATGAAAAAGAGAAAAGATCTTTCCTTAATCTTTCCTTTGCCAACAAAGGTATCGATGGCGTCAACTTAGGCAATATCCTTCATCATAAATTAGTTCAATCGAAAATACCTCCTTATTTCAAAGACCAGTCTGTACCAATCATTTCTTATACCTATACCAAACCTATTGCAACTAAAATTTTCAATTACAAACACGTTTTGCAGGATCTCGATATTGACGACTTCAAGTCTAAACCTCCCGATTGCACTTGTGCTAGTTCCCAATTCACATATAATCCCGCTGGCCACGTTATTACTGGTGACCTCAACATTGTTAATAACACTTCTCTACGAAATGTGTTATCGAAAGGTCCGAAATATCGTGAGCCTAAATCCATCAATTGGAAATTCAACTTTAAAATTTTGATGGATTCTGTTGAGGATTATGCCAGGCAATGGGCTAAGCGCGAGAAGGAAGACGTAGACACTCTTTTCGAATGGATTAAGGCAGTGAGGTCGTTGATAAAAATCAGAATTAAGAAACTGAATGGGTCTATCAATGCCCATGCTACGTCAATCTTTAAAGACCCAAATGTTGCAAAACACCTATCCTACCTCCATGACAAATATGTTGTTGTCCCCGCAGATAAAGCCCCAAACAACATCGTTTTTGTATGTAAAACTCATTACATTAACTGCCTGATAAACGAATTAGGTATTGACAATTCACTTGGAAACTCAACATATACACTCACGACACTTACCAAAGAGGAAATCCTGGATAATCATAGGTCTGTTCTGTGTTCCTTTGGAATTTCAACCAAAGATGAAGAACTGGATCTGCCATCACTGTATTGGATACCTAAACTACATAAGTGTCCTTACAAACAACGGTATATTGCTGGGTCTTCCAAGTCCTCCACGAAACCTCTTTCTAAATTATTAACATCTATTTTATCAGCAATCAAAGACGGGCTTCAAAGTTATTGTGAAACTGCCAATTCTAGAGGGGGCGTGAATCAGATGTGGATACTTAAAAATTCCAAAGATCTTTTAGAGTACATAAAATCTAACTCTCTTTCATCTTGTAACAGTATCAAAACATTTGACTTTTCTACTCTGTACACTCGTATTCCACATTCCAAACTAAAAGACAAATTGAAAGAGTTGGTATTGCTTTGCTTCGTAAAAAAGAATGGCCAACGTAGATACAAGTGTCTTGTCTTAGGGAGGGATAAATCCTACTTTGTAAAGGATCACTCTGATTCGAACAAAAAATTCTCTGAAACTGATATTATCAAGATGCTTGATTTCTTGATTGACAACATATTTGTTACGTTCGGAGGACGTGTTTTTCAACAGACTGTCGGCATTTCAATGGGAACAAACTGTGCCCCTCTACTTGCCGACTTGTTTCTTTATTATTATGAGGCTGACTTCATGCAGGAACTTCTTAGGAAGAAAGATAAGAAGTTAGCACTATCCTTTAACTCTACGTTTCGCTATATAGATGATGTTCTTTCACTAAATAATTCAAAATTGGTGACTATGTGGAACGCATCTATCCAATCGAGCTAAAGATAAAGGATACTACAGATACAGTTAAGTCGGCCTCATATCTTGACTTACATCTAGAAATTGACAATGAGGGTCGGTTGAAAACAAAACTTTACGACAAAAGAGATGATTTCAGCTTTCCAATTGTGAACTTTCCATTTCTAAGTAGCAACATTCCAGCAGCACCTGCATACGGGGTATATATATCCCAATTGATACGATATTCCCGTGCTTGTATTTCCTATCATGATTTTCTTGATAGAGGGTTGCTGCTCACAAGGAAGCTATTAAACCAAGAGTTCCAAATGGTGAAGTTGAAATCATCCCTTCGTAAATTTTACGGACGCCATCACGAGTTGGTTGACCGTTATGGAATAACCGTATCACAAATGATATCGGATATGTTCCTTACGTCGTAACTACAATCCCCTTCCCTTTCCTAATGTGACCTACCGAATTAGACTATTTACCGGATTTGTTATCACATAAGCAACACGACGGGTGCCGCATGTGGAGCAGGATCTGCTTACCCTTCCGGAGCACCTGATATCACCCCTAGTTTTTGGTGGGGTTCGTGTTGTTTATTCTTTAGTTTTCTATGTTGTGTCATGTGTACTATTGTTTTTCTGTTTGTCTTTTTCATTTTTAGCCATGGCGTTGTCAGTTTGTTTTAGATTTATGAGTTTGACTGTCCCTTTGGTATCTTTCGTCCCTCTTTTAAAGTATTGCGTCTATCATTACAAAGACAAAGAAATATTAATTTTCTATTATAATATTCAACTTTAAGAAAATGTTGTTTTTTTTTGCTTGTCATTAAACTATTGGCTTCTAGTTAATCTCAAAAACACTAATTTTATTCTGTTATCAATTTTTAAAGGACACTTCCGGTAAAAAAAACCAAACTAATATGGCGTAAATTTCAAAAATGAGTTCCAATCCAAATCTTTGATTTAGAGTTTTAGATAGATTGATTAAAACAAAATAAAATTACTGAAGTAATTAAACATTTTTCAAATTACTACTATTTGGCTAAAAATACATGTTTATTCACAGTCACCACCACGTGCACACAAAGCAGTGCACGGGAGACCCGATTTTCCACATTAACAATGACCGCGACATCCTCTGTATCTGTATGAATACGTTGTCGATACCAATTCTGACTTTAATATAACGGTTTGAGAGAGTGCCGCTGATTTATTGACGAGACGTAAGAGCAGTTAGTTATCAAAGGTACCAGGTTTATAATCTAATACGCCAGACGCGCGTTTCGTCTACATGTACATTAGAGTCATCAGTGATGCTCAGATCAAAATAGTTATAAAGCCAAACAATTACAAAGTTGAAGAGCATTGAGGACCCAAAATTCCAAAAAGTAGTGCCAAATACGACTAAGGTACTCAATTCCTGGGATAAGAAAATCCTTAGTTTTTTTCAGCAGATTTGACGCTCTCTACGCTTGATGGGCGCACTACAGTGTCGTCTAGCTGTTGCACGCGATCATTGTTTTTACAGAGAATGAGTTTGAGTATTGTATTTAAGTGTTTTGCTAAGTGGAATGTCAAAACATTTAGAGTGATTCTTCACTTGCTTTTCCACAATATTTGTTGCGTGGTATTCTTCGAACTACTTGGCAGTTATGTTTCTCTTAGGACGTGCTTTTTTGAGAAATTTGTCTGGTTTAATAGCTGGAATCAATCCCTAAACCACTTTGTACATAAATATCAACTTCTATCTTGTTCGTTTTGCAATTGTCTGGAGGTCTTGTAGTTCCAGTTGGGCAGGCATATTGGAGACACACCCGTCCTCTCTTGACTTGTTATCTATGGTGATAAATATTGCCGCTTGACGTTGTATCCTTTCTAGCTTATTTATGTTTGTTACCGTGTAGGCGTCCAATAATATGGCTCAATATTCCATCGTTGATCAACGAGCGAGAAGTAAGCTGTTTATTTGCAATCTTGTGGGCAGTATTTCAAGTTTCTTCTTTGAAAGCCTAGTGTTGAATTTGCTTTCTTTGCCACGTTTAATATGTGGGTGGTTCAATTGTGGTCTTCCGAAATTTGTAGGCCTATGTACGGGTTATGCTTGACCTGTTGTAGTATCTGTCCATTTAAACTGTAGATTTTATGGTTTTTGTTTCTGATGCTTATGATGTAGCATTTTTTGGCATTGAACCGCATTCCCCAGTACATCCACAATGTAAAAGCTTCTGACAAAATGATGAGGACTTAGAAAAAGTTAATTAAAAGTGATCCTCTTTGTCCCTTTGCCATCCATTAACGCCTGAACTGGGTAGCATAAGAATCAATTCCAAGCTCGTCCCCCTAAACATCTGCCTTAGTATATTGCACGTTTTACATGCTGGAAAAAGACACCATCTGATAAGTTTGTGTAATCTTACAATTAAACCTCGGTGAGTTAGGCTAATCAATCATCATTCTTTATGTTAAAGTCACATCTTCAAATGCAATCAATGTCTCCCACGTAGTCTTTTTTTCCTTTTCACGCAATCAGAGAACCATATCACAACCGGTAAAGACATGGCTAACAATAAGTGTGTGTAATCACTCATTGCCAGGTGTATTTTAAAGGTCATTGATATATATTTATTCAAAGCTTTTTGCCCTCCCAAACATAATCCATAGTTCGTCTACCCTTGTCACGGAATAGGGAAACAGTAATGACAGCATCATCAGTAACGACTATTCGAATCATGACTCGTGCAAGTTCGTGTTTCATTGCATCAGACACATGCACCATGATTCTATAGCCTCTCAATGTGAACATGGTAATAAACTTGAAATACATCTCGAGGTAGATAAGATAGAATCTGCTGAGCATTTTTTTTATAAGAAGCAAGAGCTACATTTGGGGAGGGGGAATACACAGACGAATCTAGAGTAAAAACAAAATCCTAAAAATTGGCAAAGTTTTCTGCGAGGTGACGACAATAAGAACGAACTTTTAAGTTTTCATTCGCAACAGCTTGCTTAATAGATTTTGAGGAAAAGGTAGTTGTAGCAACAATTGCTCAGGATGTTCTGTGTTATCCACCACATGATGATGTTTCAAGCTTAGCACCATGTTCACATGAAGAGGCTGGCATTTGATTCAAGATGCATGTGTCTGATGCAGTGAAATAGAGACTTAACTGAGTCATGACTCGAACAGTCGATACTGATGTTGCTGTCATTGCTGTTTCGATTTTTAGTGACATAGTGGCAGAAGAACTTTGGCTTGCATTTGGAAATGGGAAAAGCTTCAGATATATATCTATCCATGACCTTTCAAATACACTAGGCATTGAGAGATTACACGTATGTTGGAAAAGGAACTGCGATGGTGACATGCATGGTGTTTAAAGATGTGACTCATCATTTAGAATGATGATTGATCACCCAACATCACCAGATATGGATTTGCCAATGTCATTGATAGAACGATACGTGGTTTTGTTGTAAGATCGAACAAACTTATCAGATGGGGTTAACGAAGCAAGAAAACGTGTGTTTTTGGAAGAGGAAATACTTATTGAGGCTATTCCCACGGCCCGGTCTAGTCTTTTTCAGTAAGTCAAACGTGCACTATACCATATCGGGCGCGAATGAGTAACAAGCTTGGTATTGGTTCCTATGCTAACTAGTCCATCGCTTATGAATGGCTAAGGGAAAAAATATTATCCATGGAAAACCTTTTGGACAACTCTTTATGAGGCCTCTTCATCTTATCAGGAGCCTTTTTGTGCAAATGCGGCGTAAAGTAACCAACCATCAATCAATCAATCATCTTATCAGGAGCTTGTACATTATAGATGTAAAAAACAATACTTTGGAAAATAAGTTCTTCGATTGTGAATAAACATGTATCTGCGGTCATAAATTAGTCATTCTAATGATGATTTAGAACTTGAGTGATTTTATTTTGTTTTAATAAATCTATCCAAAACTCTACATCGAAGATATGGATTGAGAACTCATCTTTGTAAGTTACGCCATATTGTTATTTTTACCGGAAGTGTTAACTCTGTACTTAAACATATAAAGCTGCATAGAAATAGTGGTTTTGAGGATGACTTAAAGCCAAAAGATTAATGACCAGCTAAGAAAAAACATTTGAAGAAAGTTGAATATTAAGATGAAAAATTATCAATATTTATATGTCCGCCATATTGCATATCGCCGGAAGTAAGGGTTTTAAAGAGATATGTCGTATACGTTGTATCCATAAACAGCACCAAAGAAAGGTTCCTGCACAATATAATGATAGTAGAAATACTTTAAAACACAATTCAAGCACCCTACCTAAAAAAAGGCTTATTTTAGTACAATTTCTACCATGTTGGATTTTACCGGAAGTAGGGTTTTTGAAGAAATCTAATCTGTATCATATATTCAAAGGTAGTACATAACACAGGTTTTTACCCACTATTGTGATAGTATCATGTTAATAACACCTTTTCACATACTAGCTTTCGATATTGGACTTATTTAAGTATGATGTCCGGCATTTTGGATTTTACCGGAAGTGAGACATTTTTTTCAAATCTGAAACAAAAGAGAAATAGATGAGGAAGATCTAAGCCAAATTTTATGCTTGTAGCAGAATGTGCACAATACATTACTATTTGTTGTGTTAACAACGAGACACGGAGAAATGCGTATTCACACTTGACAAACCAGTCATATTCTTGAATAAGTCACGTTTGATACTTAGCAGACTAGACATGGTAGATAGTAAGCAACACTCTCTGACGTGGTAAAACATTGTTAGTTCGTTTACACAGAGACGCATCGTATACATGTAGATCAACCATTTGGTTATGGTATCCAAAAGTTTACGGAATGTAATGTTTAATCTTTCCTCCATATAACTCTGTTGAAGTAGTTTCTGCACAACGAGCATACTTCTATATATAAAGTCCGTATTATCTGAATATGCACGCGTCCAACGTATCAACTGAGAAATGTAAACGCCATACAATAGGGCATGGAGTTTGTTACTGCTTTGTGAGATGAGAACTTGACATATTGTATATTTGGGAAGTTGAAATCGTCTCATTTGTTATAGGTTACAGTTGTCATCCTGTGTCAATATTGTGGAAATTATTAAGGTTTGAAGCAGTATCACAAGAATTCATTATCTATTTTTTTTTTTTAGATTCAAGTGAATTGTTCTTATTTAGTTAATTTTTATAATCTTATACATCTCAGTGTACTTGTTATTTAAGAAATTACTGTTATAAGGGATGTAAGAACTGAACACAAAAGGAGCAAATTCATTGGTATATAAGAAAAACATATACAATTTTAGATATTATTTTGAATTAATTGTTACGAGGACAAAGCATTTTAGTTATTTATTGTACGCTTATTAATACATGCATCTGAACAGAAGTTGAAAGTTTCTATAAATTTTCTTGTAGATGCAGAGGGAGTGATCTAAGAAGAGTGGGTAAAAAGTTAACAGATAAATGCAACAGTAGGTTACTGCTGTTTTATAATCTTAAATCGATTAACGAAAACAAATACGGGTCAAAAATTAAAACAAGCGAACGTGTAAAACT
Source organism: Mytilus edulis (assembly GCA_019925275.1). Lineage (NCBI taxonomy): Eukaryota > Metazoa > Mollusca > Bivalvia > Mytilida > Mytilidae > Mytilus > Mytilus edulis. The sequence goes on from CM034354.1 coordinate 95,163,449, forward strand.
ATGTATTTATTGTTTTAAAATTAAAATCCAGTTTGTTTGTCAATTATCAACATGAAATTGTATATTTCGTTTTAGATAACTGACAAAATACAGTTTAACATGAACACTTCCTTGTAGTTACAATACAAGATAAAGCAGATATGTTGTTACAATTGAATGTATACTGAACGAAATCAGTATCGCACATACGATAACATTAAAAATATTTGATGAAGTCAAATTACAAATAAATGCAAGCCAAATCAGTATAACATTAGTTTTATGACGTCAAATTATTAACAAAAACGCACGAATTACCATGCATCCACGTTATTTGTAATAACATCTTACCTCGACATAAACATGACAAGAATAACAACAATGATAAAATAGTTTATCCTGATTTATAGTAATTTATCGCAATTTGATTGGCTGTTTTAGATGAAATATCTAAATATATTTGGTTGATATTGTCCTAATAATTGAATTTGAATATTAGAATATGTAATATAACAAAATCAGGATAAATTCGTTACAAAGTGTGTAATTGTCCTAATACGGAATATATCGGGTCTATAAAATTCATATCGGGTGTGGCTATGCCTCACCCGGTATACATTTCATTATTGACCCTTAAAATTCTCGTATAGGGACAATTGCACACTGTGTAACTAATAGTCTAATACTGCTATTGTCAAACAATTTGATTATTCTTTTCGAAAGAAACATCAAACACACACATATATGCGTATCTTCATTTGTTTAGTTTATCATATAATGTTGAATCGTTTATCAGTTGTTTGTTTACAAAATACAGAAATCGAAACCTCTTTATATCATTTGTTTCATATGCAAACAGTACATTGAAATGTTTGACACGATTTTATTTAGTGTGATTATTTTTGGAATAACTGATTGCTTTTCCAGAATTTCAACAGTCGGTTCGTAAATCGTGATCTTGAATTATTTTAACTATTTTACTTAGTCTGCTAACGTACAACTATATGCTTTTTTATGTATATTGTCATTACAGAATCAGCCTAATTACTCGTATAACGACACTCCATATCAGTTATTCTCATCGTCAGGTACTTGTAGGACGATATGTGATTTCAGATGGGGAGGGGCAAAAATGAGGTACTATTAAAATGTAAAGATGTCCTTTTCAAGTAATCCTATTGTCTGTTTTAGATGAGATCTTTAAACCTTACATAGACGTGCATAAAATACATTTAATTTTGTTTTCAAGGTACAAAACAATAAGTTCTTCAAAAAATGATCTGCAAATATTCTCAATTTTTAAAAGATTACGCTATTACAATACTGTTAAAATCACATGATTTACGACACATTTGTGAAAAACAAAGCTCTGGAAAATCGAACCTGCCTGCTAACTGTGAAACATATTTTTTAATATTCCTCTTTTATAACCTTTGAAAAAACTTTAATTTTGTAACTTATATCCCATCGATACATCAATCACGAAGTATTCCTGTAATGATTGTATGTGAATGTAAAGAAAATGTTTATTGAGGTTATGAAAACCCTATGGCGTCTTTATCGAAAATAGTTAATGAAAAGAATTTAACCGTTTTGCAAATTTACGTGTTTTCTGTTTAAAGGATTAATTAATTAGAAAAAAGTCATGCAAGAATATTTCATCATACATCTTACTTAAATGAAAATTCGATACAAAATTAAACACACAGCATTAGTATGCCATTGACAGGAAAAATCATCAAAAAAATCTGACCCTTTATTAGCCACTGTCTTTTAGTCATATATCATGTGTTTAATTATGTGTTTCGGTTTTATTCTAGGAAAATGTATTACTATAGCTAATGGCACGACTGGTATAATTAAGTGTGGACCTAGTGAGCACATACACATGGAAAATATATGGTTAGGAAACAACAATTGTTTGTCACAGAGAACAGGCGTCTACGTGTATAAGGACGCAATACAAAATATAACATGTCAAGATGTTTCAATATGTACCGTTCCGTTTTTCTCAGGTATACACAAATACCTCAACATACGCTATCAATGTACAGGTGAGTATATTATATCACTAGTGTTTGTTTTATGCTTTGTAAAACTATGCTAATTTTTGCATAAATAAAATTGGCACTGAAATTGTTATCTACGAAAAAACCACATACTAGTAATAACCCACTACAGGTTGCACTTTGTAAATACAGCTGTTTCTCAAAACACGCCTCTTTTGGGGAGTAATTGAATATTCATAGAAAATTCATTTTGTTTACATACTGGTTCCCAGTTATGCTCTCTGTGTTCCTTATCGCAGAGACAGAACTTGGGAATGTTGCCAGTAAATAAACACGTGCATATTGTTTACATTGAAATCTGTGGTAACCTTTCATTCGAGGTAGGGGTAGTTTAGAAAATTAGTGTAAGTTTAAACTCTGAGAAGTTCAGGGCATATAAACGTTGAAAATATACCGCACAGCCCTATATTTTGACCTTTGAAAAAAATTGTCGTGCATATGAACTTTCAATTCTAGGATAAGATTTTTTTCAAAACTTCATAGTAAAAGTGCTACAGTTTTAGCCGTAAAAGGAGTTCCTATGGGAAATTGCATTGTCAATATTTACAGAAATGCAACCTACAATATCCTGCAAATATACAGTATTATACTGATTTACTCATCCTACTCAAACAGAATTCGACGAGAGAAAAATGAATATGACTTATTTCCATGTTAAAGCAATGTCTGAATTGAAATATAACATTAACAAGTATACAGTATTACTTAGTATCATATGTTTAAGACCAATAGGGATATTAAGGCCTAATAACATGAAAAAATAAAAACAAAACAAAACAGAAGTTGAAATAAGTGTTTTGAATAATATGACTGAAAAATAAAACAGATAAGTATAAAATCTACATAACTCTATTAAATGATAATGATAGAATTGTAATTTATTTTAGGTTGTTTATTAGTACCTCCTAACGATCAACGAGTAATCAGTTGTCCAGAACACACCACCATTAATGTTTACGATGTTTGGAATTCAATGAAGCATGGATGCCCTGCATACTATCAAACCCACAAAATATACATTCGAAATTTCAAAATTCATTGTGAAGGAGGTGTTGGTTGTAATATACAAAACAGAAAAAGTTTTACCACTCTGAGTTTATATTTCCACTGTGAAGGTTGGTATATATGGGCTACACTAGAGTCATTGAATTATTTTATTCAAATATGTGGAAGAGTATGTTAATGTAAATTTAAACAATTTGATATGACTTTTTGAAAGTTGAAGCAACACAAAAAGGATGAATAAAGTTTCCCTATTCATGCTATTTTGAATTCACTCTAAAAAGTGTAACATTACATTTATAATTGAATATTAAAGGCAATTTATTCATTGAACACCTATGTTTGAAACCAATTTTACATATTGCTGAAGAAAGTAACATTTTGATGCAATAATTCAGATTTTACATGCTTTTATTATAAATACAAATATCTCTCTCAAACCGTTAATATTTATGTGTGGAGCTATCTACAGGCGATAATCCGTTGATGATATGTTCAAAGTAATCCACAAACCTTTAAAAATAATTCACTCAAAGTTCACAAAATGAGATTTTATACTATAAATTTCTATTATTATCAAACAACATATTGTAAAAGGCCCTGTTTTTTGACCTATAATTCTACATTTGTCTACCTGACAACTTTCAACCACCAAATACATATCTAACATTAATTCAAACCCAACGCCTGTTTCAAGTCAGAAGCCTCTGTCATTTGTTAGTGTTGTGTGATTTTAAATTCAAGTTCATTTATATGTTTTGGAATCTAGTATGCAGTCTATTTTCACAGAACTAGTAGAATTGATAATGGAAATGGGTAATGTGCCTAAGAAAGAACAACTCGACCACGGAGCAGATAACAACAGAAAAAAAATACTTGCTCAGTGATAATGGACGTCATACCAAACTCCGAAATATATGAAAGAAACTAAAATAAAAAATCATAAAATCCTAACAAAGGCAAGAGGCTCCTAACTTAGGACAGACGCAAAAATGAAGCGGGGTTTAACATTTTTTTTTAGATCCTAACAGTCCCCCTATACCTCCAGCCAATGTAGAAAAACAAACACACAACAATACGAACAGTAAAACTCAGTTCACATGCTTGTTTAGGGGTCAGTTAAAGGTCGCCTTCAGGAACTGGATTTTCACTCTATATTTAAGACCCTTTGGTGGCATTTGGCATTTTTCTGCTCTTTTTCAAATTGTTGTCTCTTTAATACATTCCACGTTTCCATTATCAGTTTTATAATTCCCAGAAATGGAGAAGAATAATTTCATTTTATTTTCAAGTTATACATTTGAACTAACTTACTAATATTATAGTGCAAATATTTTACGATAACTATCTTTTGAATACACGCATTGCCGTTTTAGGAATATCAACAAGCTTGACAAATCCAATGATGATACAGACAACCCCATCTTTCAGCAGGGGAAAAGGAGAATCATCTATCACAAGTACAACAACTAGACCTTCAAGAAAAATACAGTCTTTGTCTTCTGCTATTGCTTCTACAGAAATAACAAGTAAGAAATGAATAAGAAAAGTTTAACAGAATAAGATTGCTGTAAAATTTCAAACTCTGATGTCTTTCGTAGAATAATCATAAGTCAAGTAGAGTCAAAATTTCGCCACGAATATTCCGTTTAGCATTTAAACACACACACAATTACATTTTTAAGCTTCTAGACGATTATTCAAGAATATCAAGCAGCCATTTAAAAATATAATTATGGTTATCACCCAGTTTCTCATTTTTCTTTTTTCAGGCGTATTGATTTGTATTGGCTAGTTCGAATATTTCGCCTGTCTTTTTTTTATTTTAATACTAACTTCTAGTCAATTTGATAATGTATGAGAAGGAATTCACCCAAGGGTTATTTTAATAGAAGGAAAATCCTCTACATTTATCTGTTTGGCAATACATGTATAGTTTATGATTTATTATTGAATAATGCAGAAATTCATTACCTGCAACAGTCCAACTACGGAGCCTATAGCGATCTTGAAACACAGTCCCGTAGTCAATTGCTCTATAGTGACGTTCAAAAAAAGATTTAGCTTACTTATGTGCATACGTGAAAATCGCAACGGGTGTACCAGTGGCACAGGGTCTGCTTTCAATTATTGTGAAGTTGTGATCCTGTAGTTTTTTGGTGGGTTCGTGTTGCCCAATCTTTAGTTACGTATTTTGTTCTTTGCAAACTGTTGTCTTGCGGTCGTTCTAATTTTCTTGCAAGTTTGACTATCAGTTGGTATCTCTCGCTTTTGATTGAATTGGTTCCTTAAATAAAAATAGCAATGCAATGACTTGAATTAATGATCCCCATTCCTGATGTATATTTGTTTCGATTTCGAATGGCCAAACAGAATATCAATCTTGATTAGGTTTTTACTTTAACATGTTCTATGAAAGGAAGAATTAAAGTAATGATATTTCTATTCAAAAGTCACCCTTAGACATTTTACACTTGCAACAGCAAATTCATAAGTTATATTGAATTAATAGGTTCAAAAAGCATTTTTTCAGTGTTAAAGTTCGTTTACGTCAGACTAAGGTTTCGTAATCAAAAGCCTCATAGCTATAATAACAATCCAAAAAGGTAATGAGTGCGTAATTTAAGGAAACTAAGGATCTAAGTGAATAAGGAATTAATGACGTCTGTTTCAAAAAATGTCTTAAAAATTTAAGATGTTTAATAACTTTGGATAAGTATGTAGAGAACTAGTTTAAATGTATTGTTCATTGTTTACCTTGAAAAAACTAGAGACATACATATCCTTACTTTCCTCTTAGGAGACATTTAATATGTATTTTAAAACATTCAGTTCCCATTTAATTTTTTCCACTATATAGTTTCATTAGGTAATACCTTAAACCATCAATCAGAGAAAGCATATCCAGGTAAGATTGTTGTGAAGGTTAAATTTTGATAACTGCTGTAGATTTTTGGATACGCATTTTTTCTACTTTTCTTTATTCATATGGTAAAGAGTTTCGAGAGTTGACAAAGCTACATAATATAAAATGTAGAATTTAACTTATCGGTCTAGATAGTACAAAATGAGATCCATATAAAAAATAAAACTTTAAAATACGACGCAAACTTTCTAGATTATGTGACTTTCAGTGAAATGCCTGACAAAAATTGATAATGTGTCTACAACATATTATTTACAAACAAGACTAATGATTCGATATTTCAATAACTGAGCATATATATTTACGGAAAGACACCAATCATGACAGAAAAAATATCATTAGATTTGCCAAAATTCACATGATAGAAAACAAGACCTTTAGCTAGATGACTAAGTTTCGAGCATCAATGAAATAAGCATTACTAGTATTAGAATATAGGTAAAGCATGTTACTAAAGTTTATGTAGTTATTTGTGAAAACAATTCAACGGAAACAAATCAACGGTCTGTGATATGCACACAAAAATAACCGAAACACAAGTACGATGCTCAAGTTAGCACGACAATCACTAAATATAAGGCTCCTGACTCGCTTTTGTTATACTTATGTTTTATAGTTGGTGTTGTGGCAGGTGCAGTTGCAGCGGGAATCATTATACTATTTATTCCATTTGCAGTGTTTTTGTACCGGTAAATATCTATTTTAGTATCCTGTGTATTACCTCCAGATAAAATGTTTTGAAGTGTTATTTTGTTCATCTGTTCCATTTATTGCCAAGTACAAACTTATAGGAGTATCCGTTGACAAGTTGGATTCTTCGTTATTAATATTCTGGCATAATGGATTATGATCATAAATATACACAAAAATAGCACAAATGGAGCTAGATTTTTAGAGTTTTAAAAAGTTATGGCATCTAATTTCAAAAAGAGGTTTAATAACAAATAGCTAATTTATAACCAGACATGAAAAACACACTTTTCCTAATTAAAAAAACATAAAAAAAACAAAGAATTAACAACATACATTGTTTGTAAGATAAAATAGATAGAAAAACAGAAACAGCATTAAAATAAAACACAAATGAGGATTATCTTCAGATGTATCTTATTTATATAACATATGATGTTATCAATTTAAAAAATTTACGTGTGCGTGGTAGAAGTGTGATATTGTCTCTTTTTTTACTATAATATGAGTTATAACGCAGTTAAAGCTTAATTGAATATGATACACCATACAAGGAAGTAGATGTATTGTACACTTTTGGAAATCTTGAAACTTTCAGCGATGTATCATCAACATTAATGACTTGAAGGGAAATGGCAATACCAGACAAAATGGACAACATATGCGTTATTCGGCTGCAACATGGCAACTACAGGAGTACCTACACCTTGGGGTTCATAGAAATTATTCATGTTTACATGTTCACGTTGTTATGGAACGAAATCGTCTTTTTACATAATCGGTGGTTGTAAATTTCCTTTTGGGGTATTTTCTACAATTATGACCTGGATTGTTTGATGTATAGAAAGCATCATTTACTCAGTCGACAGAGCTTATATTTTATTTGAAAGTTTTGTATTTAGTAATGTTTACCTGTTTGGCTCCTACTACATCCATTTTACTTTTTTTTTTTTACAGGAGACGATACAGAAACTCAATCCAAAAACCAAGACGAAAGCTTGATACACGGTCAAACCCAACATGTGAATCTGAAACAAATGCAAAAATAAATTATGGCCAAAATCTAAATATGGAAAGTTCGATAGATAATGAGCCTGTTAAATTAGAAAATTATCAGGATATTGTCAGAACACCACATGATTATGTAAACACTGACAACATAATGTATGACTTTGCAAGACAATCAAATTATCTTAAAGATGACACATCTGAAAACATGGAACAAGAAGTTGGAGGCACATATCAGACAAAAGAGATGAACTATAATACGTATTCTCAGTTGCAAGATACTTTAAATGATTCTGATGACACAACGTATGATCATGCAATACGTAATAGAATTATAGAAATGTCGGAGAACGATTACTGTGTGTCACGATGTCAAATGTCAGACGATGATTATGACGTATCTGGGAATCATAATCGTTCTAATCACATGCGATTGGATAGTTCTAATAATATTTATAACTAAGTATAATACATAATTTGTCCAAAAAAGAGAATTTTCCACTGACTGATATTTGAAACATCACTTATTTTCCTTAATTGTATTTGATTACCTAAATATAATCATGCGTATGTTTGATTTCATAAAACATCACTTTTTATGGTATTGATGCATTTCATATTTTCTAACCCCTATATACAAAGACTTTACAACAAGTTTTGAAAGTCATCGATATATACTTGTTGTAAAGTCTTTGTTTATACGGTAAAGAAATTACAGGTGTGTATGTTCAATCACTACTGAATATAAAATAGTGAAAGAAAAAAATACTTTTAACCAACAGCTCAATTTCGTCAAAATTAGATGAAAAAACATCTCTAATAAATTATTGACTTCAGGTTAAATAATTCGACTTATTAAATCTGTATGTATGTGACCTTCAATGTAACCTCTAATCTAGAAATGGATTTCTCATGAATTGTTCCTGTTAAGTTATTAATGGGAAAAGAATGTTAACATTGAAAGTGTATCAAGGATAATCTATTTGTTCACCTAATTCGATTCAAACAATCTTGCTTATACCGCAGTCCCACTAGGCCACGATCGCACTACGATCTGTGAAAAACATGCAAATTTAGTATGATCGTAGAACGATCGTGTAGATCGCAGTAAGGTCGTATCACGGTCGTGGTGAGGTCCTCAAGATCGTGATGATCGTGGCCAACTTTGAACATGTTCAAAACAATCGTGGTGCGGTCGTGGCGAAATCAGGTCGTAGTAGAAGCGTAGCGAGAGCGCACTTAGGTCGTAGTACGATCGCAATGGTCGCTGTACCATCGTAGCGAGAGCGTAGCAAAAGTGTAATTCTATACGGAGAGACAGCAGTACGATCTCACAGCGACATTATTACGACCTAACTACGACCACCACGCTCTCACCGCGACCCATCTACGCTTCCACTACGACTATACCACGTTTACACCACGCTGTTCAAGACCATAGTACGATTCTAGCACGCCCTTGTCGTCCGCATCAAGCTCTTCTTTCGACCAGACTACGTTCATACGACGACCATCATTCCCATTGTCATTTTCACATAAAATATATTATATATCTCCATATTTTGTTTTTCTGTATGTCCATTTTCTCTAACGGGTCAAGCATGCTTCTCGTTTATATAGACTATACCGTTTGTTTTCCCGTTTGAATAGTTTTTCACTAGTTATTTTTTGGGCCCTTTATAGCTTGCTGTTTAGTGTGAGCTAAGGCTCCGTGTTGAAGGCCGTACCTTGGCCTATAATGGTTTACTTTTATAAATTGTTACTTGGACGGAGAGTTTTCTCATTGGCACTCATACCACATCTTCCTATATCTATTGACACATCTGTGTCATGTCTGCTATCGTTCACTAAAATATCGTCATTTGAGCTTTATGGAGCAGCAAAAGGTTGTAATCTAGGTCGGATTGGTCGGTCCGAAATATCTGCTAGATCAGGATTTGTTACTATCAGAGCTTCCTCTGCCTCTACAGTCAACCCTTACCACCACGCCCACGTGTTCTAGAAGATTTTGGTGGCATGACTGTATTGTTTCAAGAAATCTATGTATTAATCAGAAATAGAAGGAATGGAATTGTATTGACATGGAACACGATGTTGACGTTATTACTGATAACGTAGTAAGATCGCGGTATGAACGTTGTATAATTGTGGTAAGAACGTACTATAATCGCAGTAAAAGCGTGGTAAGATCGTGTTGGAATCGAATAACTCGTGGTATGGTCGTAGTAAGAACGTGACGAGCGTAGAAAGATCTTGATAATCGTAGTGAGGTCGCAGAATAAGCGCGGTAGGAACGTGGTATAATCGTAGCGGGATCGTTGTAGAAGCGTAATGAGAACGTAGTAGACTCGTGAAAGCAACGAAAATTTACATTTTCATGCCGCTCATACCGAGAACCTCACCACGATCTGAATTTAAATTGGATCGCGGTGCGCGTAGTGCGATCGTGGTCTAGTGGGACTGGGACTTTATTCACTACACAGTTAAAAAAAAAACAAAAAAAAAAACAAACAACGAGGTTGCTTCTATTTAAATCTATATTTATGCTCATATTGGGTTATATGACCATCTACTATTATTGTGAAAATAATTGGATAAAGTACGAGATGGCATGTCCGTTACCCCAGTGCCTCACTTTTTTATGATATCCTGTGGCGTCTGCTGTTGATTGAAGATGTAAGTTGTTGATCTGTGGTTTGCATGTTTTGTCGACTGTTATATTATCTGTTAATGCGTTTCTCGCAAATAAAATCGAGAATGGAAATGGGGAATTTGTCAAAGTGACAACAACCCGACCCAACAATGTTTGAAGAATTTTATCTTTGAAATGTATGTTTATCTTTTAAAAAAACTTTGTATCCAGAGCATTTAGTAAGATGCATTTAATTGATAGAGTGGACCTAAAATACAGAAATTAATAAGTCAAAGTCGACAAAATATGGAAAAATATATGAAGAGTTGTAACATCGGCTCAAGAGAGAAAATCAATCTCGCTGAGTGACCAACGACAATCTATAAATATATATAAAACTGTGTATCTAACTATTTTCACTTTACTTGGGAAAATTTCAAATCAAAAATATTATTTGTATGGCCGGAAATTTAAGTTGTATTTCCCTTTTTGTTTCCTTATCAAAGCACTTATTTTTCTGGCATATTAAATAGTTTTGATTGTAACATTATCCAAATAATAATTTCCCTGTATGAAAGAATGAATTGTTTGAAATCCATACCTATTATGATATAAAGTACATTCAGAAAATCAAAAAACGCCTTTATAAATTTCATTCATCTGATGCATTTTTCTGGATTTATCTTCTCCAGGTTCGATAAAAGGTCAATGTTTGAAAGTACTGGAAGAATAAGAACCGAAACAGTTAAAATTAATAGTTAAAGTCTTTTGTTATAGAATATAACACATACAAGTGTTATAGCATAAGTGTTTTTTTTTAAATTACTTTAACAATTACAAAGTTTGAATATTTAAATAATTTTGTTGAGAATTATTTCAAATAATGTGTATTTTGCAATATAAACATTATCCTATGAAAAACGTTTTGTATAAGTTAGATAAAAAATGTAAGGCTCTTATATGTTATGAACAGACAATGATTGTTTAAGTTCATACCAAGATAGTTTTTTAAATTGAAAAGTTCCTTATATAAAACTATGTTGTCACAAACTTAAGTATAAATCTTCAATCAGATTTGTTATCACACATTTTACGCTATCTGTTTTATTTTCTACCTTATAAAATCTATCGATTTTCAATATTAAGGCTGTGTGCAAACAATCTATTTCTACAAAAACACATGAATAAATTGCTAAGTGACTAAAAGGAAATTGCAAGGATTAGTTCAATTGGTTTTATTCGTTCAAAATAGTCGTCAAAATTTATGCTATTCAGTCAAAAGATATCGCTTATTTTTAGTGTCTCTGTATACCACTCTTTGAAATAATCATGACCCACGAGGAAAAGAACTGATTCGTATAAAAAGGAATATTTATTCAAATGCTAAAAAAAACACCGTAACAGTAACGAATATATTGTCAAAAACAAAACGCATTTAAAATGATGATGTCAGTTTAAGGTAGGCCGGTTTGATTCAACTTTGATTTATTTGTCGCCTTCAACAACTTTCAAGGATCGAAAGGAAATAAAAAAAAACCACAACGACGCTTTCCAGAATCTTAAAACGTATGCGTACCCAATGAAAAGATTTATTGTCATTCATAGGCAGCATCTTAGCACAGGTTGTGGGGAAACTCATAACATAGATTTATTACAAAACCATTTTTTATGATTAGGATGTATTCATACTTCCCCCTTTTTGCCATGAATTGTCACTCAATGCAAAAAAGAGTACATAAAATAAAAGTAATGACTTAACAAATCACAAAAACAGGATGGAAGTACGAACTCATTGAATTTAAATCAAAATACATACTAAAATTGTAAATTCCGATAAAAAATGTATTCTTTTTTTCAAAATATAAGATAAGATATTTAAAAGGCCATATTGAACCTACAACATCTGATATAGCTTGATATAGCAATGTATAATTGTTCTAATTTTACACGGGTTTATTGAAAATATTTGTTTTCAGTCTCTTTTCTTTTTGTTAATTGTTTTGCGTTTGATTTTGTCAAATGAGTATGTACCCTTCGATCTGTAATTGTAAACAAATCATACTTGCTAAAATACTTTGATCGAAACATAAACATGATACAATTATACAGTAACATTCAAATATCGTAAACCCTATCGTATGAAACGTTTTTATTTGACACAGTTCCTGGTGTATGAACTACTTACAGCTATGATAATGTAACAGGATGCGACATAAGTTTCCATTTATTATAAGTTCATTGTTTCCTTATTGACACACTCAAACATGTTTTTTTTTAATCAACAAATGAAGAGAATGACTGCAATACATATTGTATGTCTTGCAACTTTTAGGATAATTAGTGCCTTAGTTGAAAATTCCTATAATGGTTTGTATACCGTTGTTCAAGTTTATGTTTTACCTATATAGTTCTACATCAAGTATCCCTTCATAAGCATTTAAAAAAAGTTTATGACCTTACCAGGTGTAATTGTTTTAAATACAATTCAATAACCTTTTCTTTTCAAATTTGTCAATGATTCTTGTAAGTTATTATTTTATATTATTCCTGTCTATATTTGACAAAAACCTTCTCAACAACATGTACTTCAGACTAGTATTCATTACCATTTGATGATGCTATGTGAGTATTTATTTTTTTATATACTTTTGAATATGAAGAATCCGGACATTTTTTTTTGCATTCTTATGCTAAGCTGGGGAAACATTTTATTCTTTTATGGTTCTATCTGTATTTTATGTTTATGCAATAAAAGAAGTTGTATATACATGTGTTTTTCAGTATTAAGATATCTCATGTTCTAACCACATATTTTGTTGTCAGGAGTGAACTGCCATTCGATTGTGGAAAGCCGCTATGGCGAACTTCAATGCAAAAATATATCAAGTGTATATATAAAACCATTTTGGTTTGACGAACAACAGAAATGTACATACCAAATTTCTTCCAAGAGTGTAAATGAACGTTTACGAATGGAATGTCATGGTTACATCACATGCAATACGAACCACTACCGATCAAAGCGACCAAAGAGGTATCAAAACTCCAACAGACGTATTAATATTAACGGTAAGTGATGTAAAGTTAACATCTCCTGCGTGAAGAGCTTGACATAAACGCTGAAGCCTTTTCGGGTATGTTAATTATCGTAGACATGGTAAAAGTGAAAGTTATTATTTGTTTTGAAAATATTCATTTACAATATGAACATTATCCTATGAAAAACGTTTAAACTTAAAGAAGTTCAGGGCATATAAATGTTGAAAATATACCTCCAAGCTTTATATTTTGACCTTTGAATAAAATAGAAGTGCAAATCAACTTTCCGTTTAAGAATATAAGTTTTCACGAGACTTTTCGCCGCAAAGGGGGTTCCTATTGGATATTGCATTGTCTATATTTACAGTATTGCAACCTATATGACTGGGTTTATTGTTATAAAAAGTGGCATTGAACCGTTATATCGTATGTAATATCTTAATCGATTTTAAGAATAATTGGTATTAATTCTTTATATCAAGATATTGATCGGCTTTGGTTTCTAAGATTTTAAAGTATCGAAACCACAGAATCACCCATCTTCATATGAGATCAAACATTCTAAACATTCGATCTACTGAAATCAAAATTGACTAAAATTGCAATGTTGCCTACCGTATATAAATGTTGCTCTAAAAAACGGGTTTCGTCACCTATAGGCTGGACAAATAAAGCTGCTATTGCTGAACGTGTCCTTAAACACACAAACTCAATCAATCAAGCAACTTTTGAAAATTTAATAAATGGTATACCAATTTATTATTTACAGACTATTTTCCGCTATACTCTGGAGATATAGCCAGCATCATATGCCAGCCATCCAGAGCCATGAACATTGAAAATATGCCGTATAATTACACAATTTGTCAAGCTTCAATGTTGTCCAAAAACGACCAACTATCAGACAAACAAATATGTGAAAGGTCGTTTAGATGTTCCATTGAAAACTCTGAAAAAACAGGAAGCATTGGTGTAAACTGTACAGGTTTGTGTGTACTCACAGAAGGCTTGTGTCCATATGTAATAATTTAGTTAGATATGAACAAACGCATAACAAACAAACATATTCTAACATATTAAAAAGAGTAAACTTACTTTCAAGGTAAGCTTGAATGCTAGCTGAGTTTCCTTCAATATAGGCTAACAATATTATCAAAGCGATATGTAAAATATATTAATGCACCAATAATTAAGAATTTTACTAAAACTTCAAATATAACAAAAAACCGAACCCCGAAGAAATTTCATAACGGAAAAGTCTTAATCAAATGGCAAAATCCAAACCTCAAATACTTCAAACGGATGAATGTCAATTGTCATATTCCTGACTTGGTACAGGCATTTCCGTATGCAGATAAGGGTGGATTAAACCTTGTTGTATAGCTAGCTTAACCTTTGAATTGTATACCGGTCGTATAAAATGCTATCACATTGATAACGGGGTGTGAACAAAATAAACAGAAATATTGGGTAAAACTGTCAAAAATATGGGAACAGTAGTCAGCATCATGTTAAAATCTTAAATTTTAACAATCAAAAATGCATTCAACAAAGAAACACAAAAAGGCACAATGTGAATTGAAATATGAGAACGTCTTAATTGTATATGTTTTATCATTCAAATTTAAAGGGAATATGTGTTCCACACTTTGAATTATCCAATGACGGAAAACTATCTTGAAATCGGAAAGTTAATTTAAAGATTAATGATAGTTTCTTTTCGTTAGCCTCCATAAATTAAAAAAAAAAACTTCAAGTATACAAAACGTTTTGAATTTTTGAAGTACTATGGCTTTTCTACATCAGGAATAGATTACCTTAGCTGTACATGCTGTATTTGACAAAACTTTGAGGAATTCTGGTCCTCAATGCTCTTCAACTTCTTATTTTATTTAGCCTTTTTAATTTTTGGATTCCAGCGTCACTGATGAGTCTTTTGCGAAACGCGGGTTACAACCTTTTGGTAGATGCCGCGATTACACTGCTGTTGGTGTTTTAATTCCCCGAAGGTTTAACCAGCCCAGTAGTAAGCACTTCTCTGCTGACATGAATTATTATTGATATGGTCATACTTATAAAGTGACTGTTTACTAAACTTTCCGATGTTTTAAATACTGAGGCTTTTCTAACTCAGGAATAGATAAGCCTAGCTGTATTCGCAAAACTTTTATTCTTGAGGGGTGGGGCTAACATTAGATTGACGCTTCTGCATTTAATAAGTTAATAAAAATGCTAAAAAAATAGTCAGGATTCTACTTCGTCAAAATTATTTCCCCATTACGCCAGTCCATTTTTACAATCGTAGAAATGGAAGCCATTGTAGGGATGACGCACTGCCAATTTAGCTCTTGAAAACCGATAAATTTATCCACATAGCACCATTACAATCCTTATATGTCAGTTGTATTTTAAAAGGCAAATGTATCTACTTGCTAATGAGCATTAGTTAATGTTCTTGAATGCAACTTAAGTCAACTTAAAACTATTGTCTGAACGGTTTTCAGGAAGAATTTTCGAAAATTCATAAATGTTTTAAAAAATTATAACTAAATATTTCGTGGAAGGGAAGACATCAAAATTTTAGTGGTTGAAGAAAATCATCCCTTTCACTCCCGGTTTTTAATGGAGTTCGTGTTGTTTCTTAATTATTATTTATAACTGTTGATGTAAATGTCCTTTGGTTTTGTGAGTCTTTGTTTACCCTTTGGTTTTGATTGTTATTGTCTTACTATCACACACAAAAAGTGTTTTCGAAGATATGCATTTTTATCATCCAACTTAAAAGTCTGTCGTCAAGCACTTTTAGTAAAAATAGCTATTCGAACACACCTGCTCTGTTTTTGGGAGTCATTAGAAAGGTATTTCAGTTGACCCATATATTTCATCTTTAAGTACTGTGAATTTTTGACATTTGATGTTATAAAGTCAACATTTAGCCTTGTTATATAAAAATTACATAATCTGAAGCGAGTTTATTTATCAAATTCTCTTGTTTTATATGTTTTCAAGAAAACATATTCAACTTAAACACGCCCTAACATAAAAAGGTGCACTCGATTTTCTCTTTTCGATATAATTGTTACCAATTGTTTTTGGATTTTTTTCTAAAGTCACGTAACAGAAGGACATACACGAAAATTACTGACTTAATAGCTTCATATGTTCTACATCCGGTTTTTTATTTCTTAAATCGGAGGTTTAATTTGATAGATACGTATGTCGTCGACAATATATTACAATATACGAGCAAAAGAAGAAAGTTGATTTTTTCTGTCATCAATAGCACAAAACTGGAATAGATTACGAATTATCGAATAATTTACTTTAATGAACGAAGAACAAACAATTAACACGCTGTTAATGTTTTAAAAATCTTCATTTAACAAACAAGGAAAACACGAAAACAAAGGATTACCTGTCTATAAGTTATATTACCCAATTACAATAAAATACTGATTTTATATAGTCTGCGATCTTTTTTTTTATCTTTTTTTATTTATTTGTTTGCTATTGTTTATAATAAATGTGTATGTTTTTAGTTGTGTTTTATATTTGTGTGTGTGTCATTTCTATTGATGGTGGTATCACTCTTAGCTTTTAATTAAATAAAATGTCGTTATTTTTTCCAGTAGGCAATATCATACCAAGTGATGACACAACTGTAGAATCTCATGGTAGGTCAATTTAATAAAATAATAATGAGTCTGATACTTTAATAAATTATTTTGAGTCTGACATGGTAGTTTTTACTCGATAGTCTGCACATCAAAGTCGATCTTATGCAGTAAACAGAGTCCGGTTCAGATAATTCGCATCCAATCTATTATCAATTTGAAGTAGTTTTTCAGACAGTTATGAATTATGTTGATGGGTACAGGTAAATCAAAAAACCTTTTAAAAAGCCTGAACAAATGTTTGGAAATGATGGCTAGTTATTTAGTACCATTACCATGATCATGATGATAACCGTTTTATGTTGTTTTCTGATTTACTGAAATGTTTATCATGTATTTCAATAAATTCTGATTCTTATTCACGCCATTTAAAAGATTTTTTGTTATAAATTTTCTTGAGGTTGCAGACTTTTGATTTGTGATTAAGGCCATTGGGAGGTTGACGAATTTGTTTGTGAGATTAAGGGAGTTCGCTTTTCAATTTCAAAACACTAGTTTATGTTGATAGCGGATTAATGAAGGAATCAAAAGAGCAAAAAAAAAAGGTCAATGTGTTTGTTTTTGAGATATTATCCATTGATATGTTGACGGGAAAATATTCTGTTATTTTTTATAGCTTTATCATTGACAAGTTTAAGTTCTCAAAAACTATTAAAAAGTAAATAAAATTTTATAAGACTTTTACAGATGGCTTTTCATTATGCATGTACAAGATTTATAAAATGAAAAATGGGGGTCAATGGGCATTTTTTTTTTTTAGGCATTCAAATGGATAAAACCAGAGGATTCCGAAAATCGGACAAAATCCTTAAACATGACAAATGAATTTCCTTAAGGGTTATTTAAAGGTTGACGTCTTATATTATAATCCAATCATGGTATACGTATGGGTTGTCAAGGTAAAGTAGTGTCTATGAATGAGGAACATTAATGACCCAAATATTTTTCTCCATATTTTATGGTTATTGATAGATATCTTAATTTCCATTTTAGGGAATAATTATCATATTTAAATGGGAGCTTGTGTAAAACATAATGCTCTTTCTAAACCTTTTTAAAATGATCCATTAAAGTATCAGATCATCAATGTGGGACATGTTTATCTGTAAAGTACACCTTTTTTCTTAAAATCTTTCAAATTCGTTTGATGCAATCTTTTATTCATTGTTCTATGCCTCTGCAAACTTCCTGCAATCAAGAGGTCAAAACGTCAAACTTTTTTGAAAAAGGAACAAACAATATGTTATTTTTATGCTACCAGTTTCGACTTTCGTTTCTATTTTAGTACGAATAACAGTTGATGACAAAAGAACGAAATCTCATGGTTAGCTTATTTGTAAAGAAAATGTTTTTCCAACTACATTAAGAATGTCTTTTTCTTTCGTGTTGTCAGTTTTTAAAGCAAGATTGATACTTAATTATGTTCTTGTATTGTATTGACGATTGTAATCATTATTTATTAAGAATGACGCATATCATCATCCACCGATATATTGTTTAGCACTTTTTTTTTCTGTAAGAAATATGACTTTGTCTCAATCCAGATTGTATTTTTTAAATTCCACAACATTTTGACACTGTTGTATTGATGTCAAAATATGACAGGAACTAAATTCTTTAGTTGCATAATTCAAAAGCAGTCAAATCAACGTGAAAATACACACATACAGAACATATGTCTTAATAATACCACAATAAAACAATTCAAATGTGGTTTTTTTTTCATTATAGAAAAGATAAAGATATGCAAAACATACCAAATGATCTTTCAAACTAAGAATTATAAAATAAACTGACAACGCCATGGCTACAAAAAAGTAACAACAGACATACAACCGTATAAAAAAAACCACAACATATGAATTGATACTGTAACATTGAAAAATAACACAATCAGTATAATTCAGCCGGATAATAAAAATAACAAAAAAGTGATAATTTCACATTGTTTTTTCAATTCATTTTTTTTTATTTCAGTTGACGAACCATTTGATGACAGAAATAAGGAATCTCATGGTAGATAAATGTATACAAAATATTTGTTTCAGTCGGCTATTGTTTACAAGATAATTACGCAAGTGGGAAATCTCTCGATATGATTCATATGGTCGAAATTGAAAATAAGACAACTCTCTACCAGAGATCTAATGACATAGAAATTTAATATTATATGTCACTGTACGGCGTTCAGCACTGAACAAAATTCATATTGCATAGTCAGCTACAAAACACCTCGAAAAGACAAATGTACAACAATTGAAACAAAAAAATATGAATTGTGACTTATGTACAAAATAATGAACGAAAACTAATATGACATACAGCTACAAAGTTCAAATACTGAAATACAGACTTCTGACTTTGGACATGATTAACTTGTTAGTTGGTACGTAATAATCGCCCGTGTACACGAAAATAAGCGGCTCATTCTATCAAATTAGGATATTATTTTTTTTTGCAATTTCAAGAATTAATTGATGTCCTTCATACTTTGCATTTGAATAAATTATAAAGGATGGTTTTCCAATTTATATTCATCCCTTTTATTACAAACATGCCTGAAATTCTCAGTTAATAGATTTAAAAAATAGAAAGAAACTAGGGTTTCAAGTCCTTTAGACAACTTTGACGTGTGTTGAAATATCCAATTCGTTTTATTTTCCCATTTGAACAGCAATCGTTTAACTTAATTCAGCTTTTGTTCGTTTTCCCCTTGCAATTCGAATATTTTGCTTTTAATGTTCCCATTGAATGGTAACTTATATAAGCGTGGTTGATACCTTGAAAAAACAGAATCAGTATTGTGCAATAGGACAATAAACATTATAAATAAGTCAAATGTCATATCTGTTTTATGTTTTGCTATTTTAGTTAGTAGTCCATTTGATGACAGTAGTACGGAATCTTATGGTAGGCTGATAATGGAATAAATCATGGGGGCTTTGATTTATACTGATTTGAACAGGGGTTGTGATCTTTTCTGCTAAATATTGAACAACAAAGAATAGTAAGATGTAAAATAGTAGCAGATACCCGTCGTAAAATAAAATTATATTCAAACTCCCAGAATTGTTGTTATTCTAGTAGCACAAAAACGGCAAGACTTCTGAATCGAATTACTCATGGTAAACGCAAACATTTCCCGTTCCCGTCATTAAACACACTATATATATTGACGTAAAAGAATAGAGAAAACTTAACTTTTGACATGCTTTAAACTATTTGTAATAACGTTATTATATAGATTTGGGTGAATATAAATGAACATCGAATCCATATGTAAACAATCGCTTTTACAGATCTTATGGTCGTTTGTTTATGTTTCCTTGATTTGATGACTTTAAGTTTCACACCGTACATTTTCCCTTTAAAAAGTTTTTTTTACGTCATCTTTCAGGTTAAGTAGCTTATTCGTAAATGCAACATATGAATTGGGAGTAAGATCGACAAAAGCCCAAACAAACCATGATGTGGTTGATCAGCTGACATACATAATACCCGTTGGTGGTCTTTGGCTGTTTTTCGCAACTGTTGTCGGGTTGTTGTCTCTTTGACACATTCCTCATTTCCATTTTCAAATATATACAATAAATTTATATCTTATAACTTGTTTGCATTCTAAGCATTCGAAAAATGTCTGATTAGAATTAATCAATTATATGTTAATCAAATATTTCCAGGAATTTTCTTAAAGTTCTGAATTTTAAATATTTGTTTTATTAATGTTGAAATAATTAATTTGTATTTTGTGTTTTAAACTTGCACTGAAATAATAAAACTTTTAATGTTTTAACAAGAAATCTGTTGCAGGTAGCTATGGTATACCAGATGATGACGCAAATGATAAATCACCTGGTAAGTAAATTTTAAAGTCACTTTTGACTTTCTTTGTAAAATTCTTAAATATTGTTCTAATAATAAGTTTTGTCAAACTCCCAGGTGCAAGATTTGATAATTTTACTCGAGTAAGACGTTTCAATAATTAAGGTCTTTCCTTTTTCAGAAATGAATTTTGACCTGTCTGTAATGTGCGTAACCCTCATTAACGGTGAGCAAAAAGAGACAATATTAGCTTTAACTTTTAAACTTGACGTCCTAGACCTATGGGATCTTAAACAATAATATTGGAAACTAATGACCGTGTCTTAGTCTTGGTCTTAATAGTCAATCTACTGTATCAAAAATGTGCCAACACTTAGGTTATTGGTTTGCAAAAACCATCACGTAAAATATACTCTTAATTCAAATCTTTAATAAAAAGACTGGATAGTTTTCAATCAAAGATCGGTGGTTATCTTCGGACACGTCGACTTCCTTTCTTCAACAAAAATTGACTGCCATGATATTCACATGACAGTGATAAACATTACATTATAAACCAATAAATATATCAATGTTGATGAAGTTTGATTCAGAAATGCGATTTGGACGCATTCAATTTAGATTTGTTTTTACTATAAGACCTTTTTGTATCATATAACTGCTGACGGATTGGAGTATTTGTGATGTAGTTATATGTTAGCTTAATCAATGGAGTGTAGCATTGAAACAATACATGATTCAAATAAACATAATGTAACCTGTCAAAGAAATATCTTCCTTATCAAGTTATAGGAACCCTATATGTTTTGCATATGTTTGAAATGACACGAGTTGAATATCCTTCGATATTTTGAATTCATAGGTTAGTTATTCTTTTTATAGCATTTTAGACAAAATGAGTTTATTTTGATTGAAATTATGTAGAAAATTGAAGAAGGATGTAAAATTGAGAATGAAAACGGGAAGTATTTTAAAATGACAACATATCGACCAAAAGCAGATAACAGCCGATGCCACCAATTGGTCCTCTATGCAATGATTAAACCACGAACTGGGAGTTAGGCTTCAATTGACCCTTTAAAAACATATTTACTAGTTCAGTGAAAATACTTAATTCCAAAACATATAAAGAACTAAAATTATAAAATTATATAACCCTAACAACAAAAACAAAGACCAGAAGCTCTTGCTTTTGGACAGGCGCAAAAATGCGGTTTATATAGTGTTAAACATGTTTTGTGAGATCTCAACCCTCCCCCTTTACCACAAGGCAATGTAGAATAATGAAACACACAGCAATGCATTTTATAGGATTTGTTTTTTATTCATATGTTGCCGTTAGATCAGTTTTATTTGAAACTGACAGTGGTACCAAATTATTTTGCAAATGACAATTACAAATACATGTTCCTTTCGATACACAATGGTCGTGAGAAAAAAAATGTATACAACGAAATATAGTACAAGTATCATGTAGATAATACGATATTATTGGGGTACGAAATAACTACAATCAACTAAAAACATTGTCATTTCACCTTTAAGTTCCTAACTTAACCAGTTGAGTGCATCATGTACATGTATGTTAGTATCCCATTAACAATAAAAGCAAAACTGGCTCATAAAAGAAAAATTTCAGTAGGAAATCAGGACTATTATGACGCAACAGGGCGATTCTTTAAAAAGTCAGTTTTTTTGTTTATTTTGAGATTTAACATACAGAATCAATTATAGGACAACAATAAATCTATATTGACATTTACATGTTATTCAATCACAACACTTTAAAAGTTTGTTTGTTTTGCATTTTTTATAACTACATATATACAATTCTCAACACAAAACAAATATTTTGTTTGGTTAAATATAAGACGTTGACGATTTGGTTAATAATCATGATAACGATGTAGGAAATTAAATGTCTGTTTTCAAATGGCCCTGTTATTTGTCCTTGGGCATGACTCGGCATTTTCCCTTGTCAATATTCATCCTAGATCATTATAAAAGACTTTGGACATATTGCAGGTCCAATTTCAAAACACACATTAACTAATACTATAATGTTTACTACATATCGATTTTATTTTTTATAGGTTTTACAAATTCTGCATTTATTGTCGGTGGAATAGCAGGCGTGTTACTCGTCATATGTATTATTGTTGGAGTTTTTCTTTTTAGGTATGACTATACTGGCATAAAATTTGATATCTTATCAAAGAATCTATAATGATAGTCAACATAAAAGCAAAATATATAAGTTCGTGTCACCGCTTAAGGACCGGAGAAAAAATGATTTTTTTTCAACAACGAGAAACAAAAAAGCGTCCTCAAACTTAACTTAAACTCTTTCTTATGGAAATAATCAGAACAGACCCTTGTGGAGAGTTGTCTCATTGGCAATGATACCACATCTTGTTTTAGACTAATGCGCAATGTTTTTGATTTAATTTACTTGTTTGACAAAGATAGAAAAACCAGCAATACTACATATTATGAAACATTTTACACTTAACGTTAAGGCATTTTCTTTCACTTTTAAATCTTGTTTATGGTATTTCAGCAAAAGATTGTTGACTGTAAATAGAATAGTGTATATATGTATATAAAAGAATCGAATTGTTTACAAATGAATTGTGTGAAAATCATGAAAGATTTGATTTAACTTTATTTAGCAAAGTTTGAGGCTTGAAGTAAGAAAAAAAATACATATTACAGGTTACTGAATACAATTACAAAAAAATATGCATAATGTTTTACCGTAAACCTTAATAGGATTCGAATAGCATAATTCCGTAATGTACATTTGTAGGAAATGTCGTAGTGCTCAGAAACAGATCAAGAAAAGGGTAACACCAACAGTAAACCCAACATATGATCTAACTGGTAGGCCAAACTCAGAAGAAAATAGGCACCAAACTAATGTCATGGATGATCCTGGAGCCCTACATTTTTCAACATCACATACAGTTCATTTTGACAGCCAGACAGATGATATTTCATATGCAAAGGTCAATAAATTACGCCACAAACATCGACCGGAAATCGAGTCCATAAAAGAAGAGTCAAGTTCGTACCCACATCCCCAGAACACTGTAGAATTTTCAGACGACTTATATGATCATACAATGCACAATCCTGTCCATGACATCAATAGTAGAGATTACGGAATTACACACAGGAGAATTACAGAGGATGACTATGATATATCTGGAAACTATCACACAACGCTCAGCAATGATCAAGACTCCGTTTATAACTAAATTTCACGACCTTACACCATCATTATAGTGATCAAATTATTCATATTAAAGAAGATAACAGTAAATACATTTAGCTGGCCTTTATCGTTTTAGTCACTGATTTCGAAGCTGTTTAAAGCATGCATAACGCAAAAAGTAAATAAAACGTTAAATTGACGAATTACCTAACAATCATTAGTCTCTGTATTAGGAAAAAGATTTGTTAATACTTTTTTTTATTTACAATCTAGCATATCTAAGACCTAAATATAATAATTGACTAGTTTTTAAACACTTATTTTACTTAAGCATTTCATAGCTGCAAAAGATATCATAATGTCTTAAAAGATGACCCAAACACGATCAAAGGGTTCAGTTCATACCATTTCACAGTTTCGTAGTCAGAAAGAAAATGTAATGATTTGATAAAATTCTAATAATTGAAATACCTAATTGAAAACTTACAGTGAATATTTTTTTTGTGTATAAGTATGAATATAAGGAGAATACATCAGTTTAATGTTTAGCTATGTAAGTAGCTTCGTAGTTGATTTGATATGTAGTATATAAATGAGATATTCATAAAAAAAAGTAAAATCACAAAAATACTGAACTCCGATGAAAATTCAATCGGAAAGTCCCTAATCACACGGCAAAATCAAATGACAAAACACATAAAACACGAACGGACAACAACTATCATATCAATGACTTGGTACAGGCATTGTCAAATGTAGAAAATGGTGGAATGAACCTGGTTTAATAGCGCTAAATCTCTCAATTGAACGACAGTCCCATCAAACTCCGATATATTTACAACGATGCGTGCACAATAATTTTGTATTCTCACGGTCTGTTTTTAACATGTTTAATTTAATCTAATTTGTTAACTTAAGACTTCTGTGATTTTCTAATTATAAACTAAAGTTTATGTAATGATGCACATGGATAATACTAAAAATTCAATTTTTTATTGGATCAGTTGATAATATTACCACCTGAATTTAAAGGGAGAAACAAAGATAGATTCCACAACTGCAACAAGTGTATTGCGATATTTCTCCACTCGAGACAGTTAACTTTTAATATTTATAGCGCGAGGCTTGTCAAGCTTTTTAAATAACTAAAATTTAACTGTTGAGATTGGCGAAATATCGTAATACACGAGTTAGAGTGGTTGAATCTGTTTCTCTAATGATTTGTATCCTTCCTTTTCAAAGATTGGAGGAAAGTTGTGTACCTTTGATGTGACGTCATTAAGAATGGTCGCATTTTCACTAGTGAGGACAAATGTTTTTCTCACACCGGTCAGGTAATGTGAAAATAGCACAAAAAATAGAGAAATATTCATATCAAATAAATATTATTTTTAAAGCTGACATTAGTTTTATATAATACTGTTGAAGATAAAATTACCTGGTAAGACGAACGATACAAAATGTATAGTTTAACTATTAAGTCGAAAACGATATGATAATGGCAAATAACTACAAACTTAGCACGATGAACCCAAGAACTGGTTTTGAAATTTCTGTTTTGGCTATCACTTTGTTATAAGATTTTTTTTCTAATTTTTTCTAATTTAATAACATCATCCATTTTTATTCACTTTTCTCATTATGCAAATAATGTAAATTGTGTTTTTTGTCTATTGTATTCATTGCAAATGTTAAAAATAAACTATATCATCACATTTAAAGTATTGTCATTTTATAAAGATGACATGAACATGTCAAACAATAAAACTTCCCGGAACTTATTGTTCTGATTGTTTTTCTAGTTGCACCATTGTAATTTAATTCCGGTGTCTTTTTTTTTCTAAATGTGAGATTTGCACTTACAAACATACATATTCATATATTGAATTCACTGTTTGTCTTCTTTGGGGCAACATGTTTATAAAAAGTCTGTTATGTCTGACAACTTTGAATATTGTTATTGCTTTAGACGATTATTCAAACCATGGTTTGTATTTGATTTATCATGTAGATACATGATTTATTTTGCTGTATTCTCAGTTATTCGGAAATACACGAACAGTAAAAGACATTACTGTTAGTTCCTCAAAATATGTGATAGTTATCAATCTTGTATGTTCCAATATTCTCTCAAACTTACTACTGCTTAGTGAACTCTCGTTAAATGATTTCATTTTTCTTATTATATTTTGATT
Source organism: Mytilus edulis (assembly GCA_019925275.1). NCBI lineage: Eukaryota > Metazoa > Mollusca > Bivalvia > Mytilida > Mytilidae > Mytilus > Mytilus edulis. The sequence goes on from CM034354.1 coordinate 95,189,702, forward strand.
TCATCATGTTCATAGGATGTAATTTAATAATTTAGTTCATGTTGTGTATTTTCGGAATTGTCAGAGATAAAATAGTTTTTCTTAGTATGAGGGACAGTACTTTAGTCGTTATTGCATTTATGTAGTTTTCAACACAGCAAATTAAGTTTTATTTTATTCTATTTTTTTTTTCAAACGATCACCAAAGAGTTTCGGTATGTCATGATAAACTTTACGTACAAAAGCTCTTAAATGGACACCCCTTGTTTGGGGAATTTCTCACACTGTTGAAGACCAATTTTGGCCTTGAGGTGTTTTCTCCCCTTTGGTCGGGTTCTTGTCTTTTTGACGCATTCCCCATTTTCTTTCTACATCATATTTAGTTGGTGTCAATGATCAAATAAATGTTATTTTATGTGCCAACATTCTAGACATCAAAACCGTCAGGATTGTGAAGTACAGATAGGATAACGGGTTTGTTTTATCTTCAAAATGCTAATGTGTATCCAAAGGAATACTGATGTTTAAGATGCAATGACAAGCTTTAGAGTCCGTTTGTTATTTCTACTTTTTTGTCCGAATATTGTTTTTCCCCTTAACGACTCGTGCGCTTTGCGATGAAGCGGCATGGTTTTCTTTTATGTATTTTCACAGTATGTTCCTTGCCTCATTTTTAATTACTTACATGTGTCAAATTAACAATCATTCACACACAATTTTGAGGAAAACAACTTAAGCTTGAAAATGTATACACACTATTTATCAAATGAATTGAATAAAAGCTTATGACGGCCTTTCTCCATGGAGAAGAAAATAAGTGAAAGCTTTACGTATTTGGATTCTGTGGTATATCTAGCTTGGTTTATAAATAACTTCCTGTTTAAACCATTCAAATATTGCTTCATTACTTGACAAATCGTTCATGGTATATACATTAATTGCTTGACACATCCATAGAGTCTATCAATGTAATAACAGACGGATAAATACCTTGTCAATGTTCTTCAATTATTTGATTGACCTGCAGTTTTTTTCTGAAATATATATTTTGATGGAGATTTTATTAATCTACTGGTTCCATGATACGGTCGCTTTATATAATCTCATAGAGACTCACCTTGATATGTTTCCAGTAAAAATTGTGTTAGATAGCGACCTCATTAAATTATCAGGAGGATTAACGGAGGGGTAGAACAGAGTACGCCCTTAGATAATAAATGAATACACATATTGAGAAATACTCTGCCTAACCCTACGTATTAACAGAAAACTTTCAATACTAGAATTTGATTTTAATTAAACTTCCAATCAACTTTGAAACAGTTTAAGTAGTAAAAGGAGATATTTTGGGAAATTGATTTGTCCATATTTATTGAAATGAAACCTATAACAGTGATCACTATTATTTGGCATCACCCTTGTAAATTGTAAAATTAAAAAGAGGCTTACGACATTACTCGGAAATTAACATTCATACAATGACCAAGACAAATTTTATTTGAAGTAAACTTTTTGAAATACTTTTGTCTTATCTTGCAAATGATGAAAAATACTAAGATGAATATGTAATTAAGAAAGAAAGAAAGCATATCTGTTCACAAATTTCACAGGCTAACTTCAGACTAAATCAGACAAAATACACAATACTGGAAAGTCAAATATACACGTAATCGCCGAATACATTTTTCTTTTAAATTTTGAGAAATAGTGTATGTTTCCTTGTACTTATATTGTATTAGTATATTTATCGAAAGAAGGATGATATTAATCAGACTATTGATTCATAAGTATCTATTTCCTACCACTGAATGAGCTTTTTCATTTAAACTTAAAATGAATTAGAACATGTTTCTTAATATTCAAAATGCAAGCATTTATTATCGTAGTTGCGACTAATTTCTGGATAGAATGTGCCTTTGCTAATTATCGGACTTATGGTTTGTTAACTTTATTTTAATATTGTTTTGTGATTCATACTGAACACTTTCTATTTTTAGGTCGTTTTATTTATAGTTTAAGAATTATAAGTGGATGTCAACAGAGGTCGGTGAATTTTTAACAGATTTTTTTAAAAGTAGAAAAACTCATCTGACTAACAATCATTTACTGATGTCATATCTAGTTACAAACTCCGGACAGTGATCGTTTCCGTTCCGGAAATATTTTCCTTTACTCCATCAATAAGGGTAGAGTAGTATTCGGGACCGTATGCGGATCGGAACTGCCGGGGAGTTTGATCTAGTATTTTTGATGTTCTTAACTGACCATACACGCGTTTTATTAAAACAACAATATATTTAACGACAGGTGGTACTTTCACATACTGCATGCACGAACTAAACGCCATTTGATACTCATTCAAATACACAATTAAACAAAGAATTTCAATTTAAAGTTTTCATAAGTTCCTTTATTTCAGGTGAAACATTCATCTCTATTAAAGGAAAACTTCACACTGGTCAATATAGTTATGGGCAAATTAAGTGCAAAGATGATAAAAGCGTATACGTGCAACGAATTTGGTATGACAACGAACGCAACTGTGAATATAACCAATATCAATCAAAACACAATATTCAATGTTCAATTACTCGTCAGTTGCGAAAGTATTTCTTTATGCAAAGTGCCATTCTATAGATCTTACATGAACCGAAACTATCAATACCTCAACCTACGTTTTCAGTGTACAGGTACTAGTATAACATCTACTTGTATTCTTTAAATACTTAATAGAAACTACAGTAGAACTTACATGTAACATTTGTATAGAAAGAGGTCCAACTTATGTTATTTGCTTTTTTGATAATGTTTTCCACTCGTCAGTGTGTAGTTATTGATTGTACTTACTAAGCATCCAATTATATACTGTTTATTGAAGGTTGGTTGCGTGTCCTCCTGCATTTTGGATTTTGTTAAAGTAGATAACAGTTAGTCTAGATGATTTTTTTTTTTATCTGCAAATCTCGAACAGAATATATGTACTACATGTATATCAATTTTTCAACATTGCAAGATAAAGGGAGATAATTCAGACAAGGTAACTCGTGAATTATAATGTGTTGTTAATTTGCAGTTTTTATCACGTAGCAAGAAATGTAGTCCATTTTTTCCTTTTTCTTATCTGAAAGCAAATTATTGGAGCTATTTGTGCATGTTTTGTTTTAAATGTAATGGTGTTGTTTTCAATAGGGATTTGGAAGAATAATCTATACAAAATAGAACAATATTGCACAAACTGTATCGTGGAATCTCGGTTACCCATATACTTTTTATTATATTTTTGAAAATAACTTGACATAAACTACATTTTTGAAAATAACCTGAGATAAACTACATTTTTAACAATAACAACAGATACCAAAGTGGCAGTTGAACTCATAGATTAAGAATAAACTACAACGCCATGGCTAAAAAATAAAAAAAGGCAAACAGACAAATAATTGTACACAAGACTTCACATAGAAAACTAAACACTTACAACATGTATCCAACCAAAAACTGGAGATGATCTTATGTGCTCCGGAAGGGTAAGCAGATCCTGCTCAACATGTGGCACTCATTGTGTTGCTCATTTTATAACAATCCCGACAAAAAATATATGTCAGTAGGTCATATTCTTTGTGAAAAGGGAATTAGATTGTAGTTACGACGTAAGGAACATATCCGATATAAACCGTCTTTATATTGACAAATGATGATTTCAATATGCAGAATGTATACCAATACACGACAGTACTACAGTAAATATAACTTGTCCAGCAAATAAAAGCATAGTGATTGATGATATATGGGATGATTATTTCAACTGTCCAGCTTATAGATATCCTCCACAGAAAATGACGAATACAAAGAAGAAACTGTATAATCTTTGTAATGAATCGCCATGTTGTTCTATGAAATACAGCAGTCCTATCGATATGGTGACCAGCATCTTTTATCATTGTAAAGGTATGTTATTGAATAATATTCAGATGTTAATGGTAAAATAGTACTTTCTACAGTAGAGTGAAACTTCAAAATTATGCAACTTTTGCAAACCATAATGCATACTACATTATGGGATGCATGCGTTGAGTGATCAACAGACAAACAGAGAATATATCAGAAAAATTTCCTTAAAGTCTTTTTTCTAAAAAGAGAGTAATAACGCAAACTCTGTTAACAATTATTCAGCGTATTACACGTTTCAATCTATTAGTATACGCGTTAAACTAACAAAACAATCTAACTCCAATGCCAAATCAAAACGGAAGGCCCCTAATCTAATGGCAATATCAAAAGCTCAGACACATTAACCGAATTGAATCAAGAGTCATACTCCTGACTTAGTACAGACACAACATGTTGTAAAATATGGTAGATAAAACCTGGTTCTGTAGCTAGCTTAACATTTCACTCATATAAAAGTCGCGTATAATCTTATTATATTGACAACAATGAGTCAGTAAAATACCATTGTTTTATCTACTTGAAAAATAGAAAATTGTCGATGTATACACACTTTCATTATTAAACCTTTGCACTTTTTGGTTTAATTAAATCATATATTATCTGTTATTTCAGCTGGCAGTAAAACATCACGTAATAACAGTAATAACCATGTCATTACAACTGTTACTGATAGCAATATGAGAAATACTTATGGTGGGTAAAGGGCTTTAGTTGAAGTTATACTCTGGTATTTATATACAATAAGATGATCTGTTGGTTAAAATCATCTTAATCAACTTTCGCCTAAACAACAAATTCATAGATCGATATAGCATGAGCTTAAAATCGAAATGTTAGCATCTTTAAACGATATTTTGCCATTACTGCCATTATATTTTTGGTTGAATCTATATCACTATATCAAAGAATATGATAATCAATATAAACACCACTTCTGAACAAATTCGAAGGAATCGTTCGTGATATAGCTGTGCCATAATATAAAACAAACAGGCGTTACACTATGAATTATTTGTATTTTATGCATTTCATTAATAAGCATCTGATTAATTTATTCTATCTGTCTATTATTTGTAAGTTATTAATAATTACAGGAAGTATCATACCTGGTGGTGACATATATACGGAGTCCCATGGTAGGTAAAGTTATTATTTGAATTAAGTCAGAAAATCTGATAAGAGTGTTGCTGTTGGTTTTTCATTCAGGACTTTCAATAAAAACATATCAACATACTTTTACGAATAATTTTAACAACCATGTAAAATACTGAATAAATAAATTTAAGGAATATAAAATAGATATCAATTTTAAGACAGCCTACAATCATTTGATTCTGTTGTTTTGTGTTATACAAACATTACTGGAATGTTGATATCAATGGGATATATTTAAACCATTAAATAACTTATCCCTTTACTACTTATTGAGATATCATTCCACGGTATTTTTTAGGTGGTCCGGACTATGCGGTTATTGTTGGAGGAATAGTAGGAGTCTTACTTGTAATATGTATCAGTGTTGGTGTTTTTCTTTAAAGGTATGACACGAGCAATATTCAAAGTCTATTGATATGTATCAGCATATTCATTTTGATAATAAAATTCTTTAAATACGAAGGTTCTAATTATGCTGTGTGGATTTTTGTTTGCTTCACTACAAAGTGCAAACAGTTTATACATGTTCAAGCCGAAAACAATCCACTATATATAAACTGATGATCTGTTTTGTACATTTAGAAATGAATTTTGAACAACACCTGCAATAAGTTGTCGTTTATTGTTATCATCTACTGGAACGTTTAACATAATTATTTAATACAAAGATAAAACTACGTGCTATGTTTCAAATAAGACAACAGTCGACAAGTTTCACAATAACGACGACAAAGTAATTATAGGTCACGGGTGGCTTTCAAAAATGAGGAAATCCTATATCGTATACTCATCTGTAAAATACCAATATATGAATAATTTGAGACGTGAACAGATACGTCCTAATTTATACACTACCATGAATTGACGTAAAAGCAATATGACAGACATGAAAAAAAACGACAACCAATGAGTTACATGTGTCATGCTCTGGAAATGCACATTTTGCATGTTGTGGGATTTAACATCTTTGTAATGGCTCAAATAAGTTTGATATTTGTGTTACGATTTAAAAAGCTATCAACGTATTAATTTAAGTTGCAGTATAAAAACAATATTAGGTCAATGTCATAAAAATATAAACTTGTTTGTACTCGGCGCAAAACCGGGGAAAGGACCTCGCCCTTCCCCAGTTTCTCAGTCTCATACAAAAATGGTTTTATTTTCCTGACATTGACCTAATATTGTATATTTACTGTAAACCAGTTCAATGCTATTAATAGCTGATAGATAAATATCATGTTTTCCAAGAATTAGGTCTTATCAAGTACACAACTTATCTAGTGTAAAACATTATAATATTTATTTAATAACCAACATATAAGTAATCAGTATCGGTATAATATAGTATTTATAACTATACTCATTTTAGGAATAACAATGTTGGTACGGAAAAAAACTAAAAAGTTTTATTCCTATTTAAAGAATAGATTTTTTTTAAACTTTTGTAATTCATACGTATGTGTCAGTTTGATGAATTTTGCATTTAGAAAACATATCACTCTTCTTTGAACTGTTTGTAAAATACATCTTGTTTTTTAAACGCAAAATAAAAAAAAAAAAATAAATGAATCTGAATGAAAGGTAAAACCAATTCGTGAATTGTGTTTCCTGATAATGTCCATAACACTTATATATGAGGTTCGTGTTGCTTATTCTTTAGTTTTCTATGTTGTGTCATGTGTACTATTTGTCTGTTTGTTTTTTTAATTTTTAGCAATGGCGTTGTCAGTTTATTTTCGATTTATGAGTTTGATTGTCCCTCTGGTATCTTTCGTCCCTCTTTTATATAATATTATATGTCATATACCTTTTTGTAGGAGACGCAAATGTATAATAAAATACAATGAAACAAATGATTCTAGTCATGGTCAGTCAGTACCAGATAATAATCAAGACGGTCAATTGATGAATTCCCCTGACCATGCTGACGTCGTACAAGTTTCAGCATCTCATGCAGTTAATGTTTACAATACAACAGATTCAATTACGTATTCACATCTTCGGAGCACTGTGAATGACGCTGACGTTATGTATGATCATACTGTCCGCCATAATGTGCATAACACCTGCGATGGTGATTACGGCATTGCACACAGAAGAATTACAGAGGATGACTACGATGTGTCTGGGAACTATCGCACATCTCACAGCAAAGAGACAGACCCTGTTTACAACTAAATTTGAAATCGTTCAATTAGTATTTTTGTGACCATACGTTTTTTTTTTATTAAATACACAATTTACAACTGGCCTTTATTGATTACATGTAAATCGATTGACAGTTTGATATTTTGTGGGTGCCTTAAGCGTACACTAAAACAAAAGCAAAACTGGCAAATTCTTATAATTTAAGAGACTTATTTTGAGACATATTAATCCTACTGTTTATTGTTTTTTTGTTTAAACTATTTTAATTTATAATAAAGAACAAGCTTTGTGTATTTGAGGAATACGTATCACGTATATACGAAAGGAATTATTATTTTGTCCTGTTATACTTATCAATTGTTTTGAAAATCTGTATTATCGTTTTTGTATGTAGTACAATAGATGCCGTTGCATCATAAGTTTACATCAACATGATCAAGCAATCGAACATGCTGACAAGACTGTGTGTTCGATGTATTAGGGAATCTGTTTAATTTGTTTTACATTCGTAAACACGTATATAATCTTTAGTTCATCCGAACTAAGTTCAATTAACTAGATAGCTCAATACCAATATCCCCAAATCGTCTCAACTTGAGTATTTTGATTGTAATTAGAAATTAACAAGTTAATGCAATGATTTTGGACATGTTGCTATTTTTAGCAATTGATAGGGATCAAATATATCTTTTTAAGAGTAAAAACAATTCAATAATAATGTTAAAAAGAAGATATCTGTTCGTAAAAAACTGAATTTCAAGAGAATAAAAAAAGGGATATTTGATCTAGCTAGGTATAACAAAAGTATCGTTGTATACTATAAGGTTATAAGTGTGAATAATGTATACACCAATGTTTCGTCTAGTGATCAGTGATTATATAAATATAGTACATCTGGTTGATAACAATGGAGTCTTCAACACGACCTTTTAATTTCAACAATCATTGATTTAGATAATACAACACTATTTCAGAATGGATATTCTAGTCTGGAGAAGTTTAACATTTGGAAAAGTCTACTGTTTTTTTATTTGACAACATGATTGATTAAATCTTAATGTTTTTTAAAAAAATTAACCAATTTCTAATGCATAAAAATCGGAATATAGGCATTTTTACTGGTCAAGATAACGTTCAGGACACAGTCAACGCTGGGCAGGTAAACAGTTTACCCCAAAACATATATATTCCCCTATTGCTTAAGTAATATCAAAGTATCTTAATAATTGTGGATAAAGTAGAAAAAAATAACAAAGAAATAAGGATTTTGCATCAGTCAGATCATTGACAATATTGGGCAGGTAATTTTGTTTTGCAAACTTTTAAATGTTCGCGAAATCACGGACATTGGAGGAACTCCCAGAACAGATGGTTCCCTAATTTAAGACACATATTACACAAAATCTTGAGGATGAAACCATACACATAATAGATTATATGAAATAAAAGTATGTTATGAATGTTCAACTCTTTACAAGTGTTCAAAAGTAAAATCATTTAAATACTGAACTCCGATGAAAAACGGAAGTCTAAAAAAAATAGCATTATAAAAAGCTTAAACACATCAAACAAATAGATAACAACTGTCATATTTATGACTTGATACAGGCATTTTCTTATGTATAAATTGTGGTTTGAACCTGGTTTAAAAGCTAACTTAACCTATCACGTGTATCACAGTCGTATCAAGTTCAAATGACACCGACCATGTTTATAATACACAGTGAAGAAACTTTACATTGATGGTGTTTATGTTTGATAAAGAACTGAGAATAGACACAACGCCTATTTGTAGATGTATCTAATTTCACACATATCACAAGTCCCTCTTCTATGTAAATTTAGACAACTGTGTTTTACTGGTGTTAATTCAATTTGTAAAATGTAATTTGTGATGAAAACAATTAGAAAGAATAAAACTAGTATTTAAAACTGCTATTAATTAGAATGGAATATTGTAAAGAGTTCCGTGTAATTATTTATAATAAAACTCCTTCCTTTTCCTGCGGTATGTTTAAGTCATGTGTTTTTACACAGTTGTTCGTAGAATACGTCGCCGTTTTAAGTGTAAAAACCTAAGCTAAGTTTCTTAAACCACTTCATTACTATATATATAACAATGACATTAATCATCATAACAATGATCAAAATTCATAAGATGAAGCGATAGGTTTCTATTGGTATACAACTCATTGTTAAAGATTTAAGAACTGCTAACATTTATTTTCATAATCAATTTGATCTATGAATTTGGATATTACACATTCTGATGAAATTTAATTACACTCTCGCTCTAAAAATCTATTAATCGCCTATGTGATAGGCGCCCATGATAGCCTTTTTCGAGATACAGACTATAACATAAAAAATATGTCCTTCCTTCTTTTACATTGTATATACATCACACTTCTGGCACCTGGACATGAAGAAGACGGAGTGTTATCGAGCACCAATTTTCTTGTTTAATTGTTGATATTCACCTCACATGTACCAAGCTTAAAAAAAATTCAGTTGCTATACAAGACATTTATTGGTGTCCCTAAACGAAAGGTTATACAGACATAAGAAGTAAACTTAAATATCAAAATTATTTTCATTCACCTGTGTATGATTTTGATATTACAAATGGCGTAATTTTGTCAAAGTTGATGTGTTTCTGAACTTGTATAGCATTTCACAGCGGTATAATACTTTTACTTTAATTATTTTCATCACTTATTCATATTAATTTTATGTTAACATTGTATCATTGATCAAATTTATTCCTTCAGTGTATGTTTATTTGTGTTACTACGTCTTTGGATTGAGTTACTAGTACGCCGTTCAAATTAATATTTTATAGTGTGTCTTTCTATGTTCTGATGTTACAATATTGGTTCAGAGTGAAAGTTTTGTACCATTAACACGTTTAAACCAGCTGCAATTGTTTGCACCTGTCCTACGTCAGGAATCTCATGTTCAGTAGTTGTCGTCGTTTGTTGATGTGGTTCATAAGTGTTTCTCGTTTCTCGTTTTTTTTAATAGAGGTTATACCGTTGTTTTCTTTGTTTGAATGGTTTCACACTAGTAATCTTGTGTTGCCCATCTTCGGTTCGGTGTTAGCAAATGCTCCGTGTTGAAGACCGTATCGTGGCCTATAATGGTTTACTTTTATAAATTATGACTTGGATGGAGGGTTGTCTCATTGGCACTCAGCTTTCGAAAACAAGCACGGCGGCCTATGTTTGATTTGGTGATTCTCGTACAGGGTTACAACATATTTCAAAATTATAAAAATGACGATTTAACGTGAAACTGTATCGGATGCCCTTAACGTCTCTCGTTTGTCGTTTTTTTTTATAGATCAGACCGTTGGTTTTCCCATTAAAATAGTTTTACACTAGTATTTTTTTTTTTTTGGGGGGGGGGGGACTTTTTATAGCTTGTTGGTCTGTTTGAGCAAATGCTCCGTGTTGAAGACCGTACATTGACCTATAATTGTATACTTTTGTAAATTGTGACTTGGATGGAGAGTTGTCTCATTGACACTCACATCACATCCTACTATGTCTATTTATATCATTGAATTCACTGTTTCGTCACTATGGTTTGCCATGCCAATCAAACAAGAATGACAACTTCATTAGTTGTGAAGTATGATAGTTCACGAGTTCTTAGATTATGTAATAACCTTTCATTGTGGATGTATTACATTTCTTAACAAATATCTAATGTGTATTTGTATCAACAGGAAATCAAACTAAATATAAGTTTAAAGTATGTATGTATATGTATTTGAGTCGGATTTTAGCAAAAACCTATAACGTGATAAACAGTGAACATGGTAAAGAAATCACGTCAGTTCTATAAGAATCAATAATTTCACTTTTAATTTGAAGGGCTTTATACATTTGGATAACGAACACAAAAGACATCATCTCGGTAATAAAAAAAAAAATGCGAATAGGCAATCTTTTAAATATTGTTCTTAACCAACAATATGCATTTTATAACAGATAATTTTTTGTTTTGTTATGGTGAATTTGGACTGCTGTCTTTGACAAAAATGCGTCAAAATAATTGTTCAACATCAAGGATTATTGACATCTAGTAGAAATCCGATTACATTATATGAGGTCGTGAACTCGGGAAATCCGTCTGTCTCCATATCAATGTATAAAAGTATTATCGTCAACACGAGGAAACCAATAAAACTTACAATAAAAACAATAAAATAGCATATCATATTTTAACAAAATCAATAATGATAAAAAAAAAAAAAGATTCAATTTTTATTTTCTATTAACACGCATATTATATTAATCAATACATTAAATATGCAATACAACTTCTTTCATCCTTTTTTTAGATTGTAATTCGGTAATGTCTTGCATGACAGCCATAGTAACTTGTCCAGTTCCTACTGTAATTGAGACTTACTTTATACTGTATACTAAACTTCCTTGTCCAGTTATTTTGCCTGGTGAAAGAAAACTAATAAATCACAAAACCTCTTGCACAAATTCGTTCACATGTTATTTTTAACTCACCAAAAGCCTGGAAAGATAGCAAGCATATATTACAACTGCAAAGATATGTCAATACATGAAACGGGTAAGTAGTAAAGTAAAATAATATACAGGTTGTCTGAGAGTTATAAGTTGCCTTTATATATTAGGTCGTATCATGTGGTCAACGTTTTAAAGACATGAACGCATGACCAAGCCACTTAAGGTCTGCCTGTATGTAATGATTAAAACAACAAAAGAATTTCACATAAAATTTAAAATCCTAAATTATGAATTGTGTTTTTAATAGATACTGTTAGATCTTTAGATCATCAACGGTAACAAAGTTCCGCAGCAGATGCATATTTTCTTTTAACTCAATTTTTGCCTTTTCAGTGATGGTCAGAAAGATATTGTAAATCAATGTTAACTACATTCTTTGAATAGCTTTTAAATTTTTTTTATAGTTAAAAGTGTTAAATATCACTTTCACAAATGGACCTAGTGATCTGTGATTGTCCGTTGTCATTGTCGTAGTAATTGCTAATCATCATCTTTTTCATGTTTGACTTTGAAAAGATACAAATACTACACACAAGATCTGCAATTTATAACAGTACCGAGATTCTACCCAACATGTTCCAAACGCCGAACCAACATTGTTGTCATAGCTAAAAAATACCATAAAGATGGATTGATGCAATATATTGACTACTTTTATAAATGTATACCAGAATAAGGAGATGTGGTGGTATGTTTGCCAATAAGACAACTTTATCCAGTTGATATGAAATCGGATGAAAGTAAATATGAGCGATTGCACGGTCTTCAATCTAGAGAACAAGCAATGTCGTATAGTCGGCTATTAAGGTCCCGACATACAAAATGTGAAACAATTGAAACGTAATAGTAAATTATTATATTCCCTCGGAGTTGTTATATAAAACACTGTGCCAAACAAATTCCTTACTCCCAGTCCATTAGACTTAAGCCGATTTGTTGAACCAATGCTACTGTGACATATAAACTTGCGGCTATTGCTCAATATATATTGATAGATTATTCACATGTTCGAATACAATCAGCCAAAACGAAATTTTACACTATATATGGACATAAAAAGTTCATAAAGGAGAACCCCCAAATAGAAGCAAATGTATCCCATATTTGGTTACATCATAAGACTTTACATGTGAAACATATACAAAACATCACAAAAGAACTATTAAGTTGACCTTGGTATTTGAAAGAGAAAAAAAAAACAGATTCAAAACTCTCAAGTGGTTTGGATTTCTTGCATATCAATATACTATAAATTTTTAAATAAAAATTCAAATTTGGAATCTTTGATATTTGCGTTTGCTATTTTTGAACTGAAGTGTTTCTGTTTTTTGTTGTTTTCCTCTTATAGTTGATGTGTTTTCCATGGTTTTAGTTTGTAGCGCGGATTTGTTTTCTGTCAATCGATGTATGACTTTCGAACAGCGATATACTACATTTAAGCTGACTATGGAGTTTTGCTCATAATGAGCATTATTGTTGGAGTTCTTTTAAGGTATGACTCGTATCGAAACTGTGAGTTATATAAAAATTAGTATATCTAAAATCCAACAATAAATAGATAGGTGATGTATTAACAATGAAAAGATGAAAACAAAAACAAAAAACAATTAACTAGATATGCATACCTTATATGGAAATAAACTCATCATAGATACCAGGAATAAATTAAGTAGATACGCCAGACGCGCGTTTCGTCTACAAAAGACTCATCAGTGACGCTCGAAAAGGCCAAATAAAGCACGAAGTTGAAGAGCATTGAAAACCAAAATTCCTAAAAGTTTTGCCAAATACAGCTAAGGTGATATATGCCTGAGGTAGAAAAGCCTTAGTATTTCACAAAAATTAAAAAAAATTTAAACAGTAAATTTATAAATATAACCATATCAATGACAATTCATGTCAGCACAAAACGTGCTGACTACTGGGTTAGTGATACCCTCGGGGAAATAAATCTCAACCATCAGTGGCATCGACCCAGTGGTTGTAAATAAACTCATCATAGAAACCAGGACTAAATTTAGTATATACGCAAGACGCGCGTTTCGTCTACAAAAGACTTATCAGTGACGCTTGAATCCAAAAAAGTTGCAAAGGCCAAATAAAGTACGAAGTTGAAGAGCATTGAGAACCACAATTCCTAAAAGTTTTGCCAAATACAGCTAAGGTGATCTATGCCTGAGGTAGAAAAGCCTTAGTATTTCAGACGCGCGTTTCGTCTACAAAACACTCATCAATGATTATGTAATAAAAATAAAATTTCCAAAAGAAATTATGAATAAGTAGTCATTGGCATTTGCGGTGCATTTTTAAATAGATACCGTTAGTCCTCAGATTGTCTATAAAGTAAATTAAAAAGGTATAAAAAAAATGTATACATACAACTGAATTGAAACACTGATTTTCTTTTATTTCTACAGAAATAAAACAAGAAGTATACAGCAACCGAGTAAGGCGAACTTAAAAACAAACATGACTGCAAGAACTGATACAACTCAGGAAACCCCAGAACCAGAGAGTAACCAGGGAGCTAATTTTATGAGTTCTTCTGACGCCAATCACGTGTCACCATCTCATGCAGTTAATTTGGAAATCTCAACAGATGTGTCCAATACGTATTCACATCTTCGAAATACTGTGGATGACTCAGACGTCATGTATGACCGTACAATACGCAATAACGTTCATGACACCAGCGATGGCAATTTCGGCATTGCACACAGAAGATTTACAGAAGATGACTACGATGTGTCTGGGAACTATCGTCAGTCTCTCAGTGAAGAGGCAGACACTGTTTACAACTAAATTGATAACATTAAATTAGAATGTTAGTAACCAAATGACTTATTTTGATGGAATACATACTATACAGCTTGCTTGTATTAATCAAATTGTTAGATAATTTGATATTTTTGGATGCCTTAGGCATACACTAAAACAAAAGTAAAAGAAGACGAATTATTAACATTAATGAGACTCATTTTAAAACAGATATATATCCCACTGCATAATGCTTCTTTATTTACATCTGTTATTATTAATGCAAATGAACATTTTTTTGTGTTTTCGAGGTAAACGTCTCAAATATATATATATGGAAGGTTCTTAATTTTGGTTCTCAATGCTCTTCAACTTCGTACTTTATAGGGGGAGGGTTGATATCTCATAAACATGTTTAACCCCGCCGTGTTTTTGCGCCTGTCCCAAGTCAGGAGCCTCTGGCCTTTGTTAGACTTGTATTATTTTAATTTTAGTTTCTTGTGTACAATTTGGAAATTAGTATGGCGTTCATTATCACTGAACTAGTATATATTTTTTTAGGGGCCAGCTGAAGGACGCCTTCGAGTGCGGGAATTTTTCGCTACATTGAAGACCTGTTGGTGACCTTCTGCTGTTGTTTGTTCTATGGTAGAGTTGTTGTCTCTTTGACACATTCCCCACTTCCATACTCAATTTTATCTTAATGTTATGCCCTGTTATACTCATCAATGGTTTTCGGATACCTGGTATCCTTTTAGTATGTAGTACAATTGTTGCTATTGCATCCCAAGTTTACCTAAAGCAATCGAATATATTGACATAATATGTTGTTCGATGTACCATGAAATTGCTTTAACTAATTATTTATAGATTACTACATGGCATTTTTCATATTGGTCGTGGTATCATCCCTAGACTCCCATATCAAGACAGAGGGCTTTAGCCCCAGGGCTTGATATGGGTCCTTGGCTGATACCATGGCCAATAAGGAAAATGAAATTTAATAATCTATTTATCACATATTTTCAAGCTTGAGAAAAAAGGAGGCATCAAATTGTGTTTAATATTTTCAACAAAAATTCAAAAAAAAATATTTGAAAAAAAAGGGAGAAAACAAAGTTTTGTGAAAAGTTCAACAAATAATTTACAATAAACATATTATTTCTCATAGTTATAAATAGTTAGTGTTACATTCCAAATTAATGCTGAAGAAGAATAATGTATACACGTATCGCTTTTAGGAAATCTATTCTGCTTTAACTTTTGATGTCATATAACAATCACTTTTCCATTGCGGCGTCATTTATATTTTCTTTAATGACGTCAAAATTTTACGGGAACTTTTATGATGTCCAGTAATGGCGGAAAAATAACCATTTTCATTTTTTTTTCTACTATAGCAGATTTATAGCAACTTTCTATTGTTTAACGGCTTCTTTGTTTTTATTCATTGTATTCTCATTATTATTTCTTGTATGAATTTACTTGAAACGGCATTTGATACTCGTAGAAACCTCTCCTAGCTTCTCAGATGACATTTTGTTTACAAATAGTTTTTGATTGACAGGTTTGTACCGGAAGTGAAACTCGGGGGCTTGCTATGGATTTCGAGTGCTGATATCGATATTGGCCCTGAGCGCTGATAACCAACCTTGACTTCCGGTTATTATTGGCCATGCAAAAACGTACCTATCAGTACAAAATGTGTGATAAATATTGGTAAACTTTTTCAAAACTTCAATCAATCAGATAGGACAATATCGATATCACTTAATCATCTCAACTGTAAATAGAAATAAATAAAGAGTATGCAATGCTATTGAACATACTACTATTTTTAGTAATTGACTGAGCCCAAAAATGAAGTCAGTCAGTAAGGTCAAATGAAATTTCGTAATTTAGCGATAAAAGATAGTACAGCAATTTTTTAGGGAATGATGTTTTCAGGTTAGTCAATCCGACAAGCATCACTTATTTGTTTTGAAATGTAATTATAGACTCTAATATGACACGTTTGCAAACATACGTATGATATCAACAAATCAAGATTTAGATAGAGTACGGTGAGAATGATAACAGATATAAACCACTGAATCTCAACAACAACATTTGGTGAATTTCCCGCGTACGTACAAAAAAAATGTAGCGTTATTTTAATTAAACCTGATCTGGAACATTCAAAGTCGATTATCTGTCCACTATGTATATAAAACTGAAACGTACCTGAAAATAAAATAATATCTATTTTTTTCTAAAGTAATTTTTGCCAGAGGAAATTGAAATCTAACTTTCTAAATGAATTCTATAATAATGATTATGCACAGTGGAATGTGCTAAATTCAAATGGCAAAATAAAAATTAAAAAAAATATCAAACTAATGTGTTCCAAATATCACATTTCTTTTATCGATACGCATACGTGCCTTGTGCACGGTCATGTTTTTTAAAATCTGTGTATGTCAATTGTTACTTTCTAGCTGTAGGAAGTGAAGTAGTATAGCCTGGTTGGAATGGATCTTTTACATGTTTAATTAACTGTATTTCCATACGAAAATGCCATGTCGGGAATAATGAGACATTTTTTTCACCAAAATTCATAAATGATATAGAATTTTAAACTCTAGGTCATTGTTCGGTCTTAAACCTTATGTTTAACTCATATGGCATAGTTAGCTAATGTAAAACAATTCAAATGAGAAAACTAGCACCCTGGTGTATGTACAAAGCAAAGAACGAAGACACACATATGATACAATGCAACAGACAATATTACCGGACGTTCGAGGGTAATTTTACATCTCCACTACAAAAAGTACAGAACTAGGGATCTCGCAGTTGCTGACAGCTAGCTCAAAGGTAATACAAGTTAATTTATAAAAAAAAATGGATCTAAGACTAAAATAGCAATTAGTACACATGCACAACCAGAGAGTTAAGTGTAAAGATGTCATTTTCAGTCAGCGATAAACATAAACTTGTGCAAAGCCAAGATACAGGTATCAACAGATTGAAGAGCTATAAATCTTTTCATGTATTTAACATAAACCTCTTTAGTTTGATTTTAATTTACTGATAAAAAAATCAATATTGATGACGATAAATTGAATATCAAAAGGTCTAATTACCATGCCGAATTTGTAACCTTTTAGAATAAGTTTATTCAAAGAATTGTTAGGCCTACCCGGGTAATTTCTAAATTACGGGTTTGGTGAACAGCATCTTCGTTGCGATAAGGATAATCTATCGCATGTGGAATACGTTTTCTACAGTTATATCTTCTGAACCAAATTGTTGTACCTTTAGTAAATGTGTTAAATAACGCGAGGTAACTAAACTGTTACTTGATAATGTACCAGTAATAGATTACGTACATGGAAATCTAAAATTCTCAACAAAACACGGACAAAGTTGTGATATAAGGACACCGTAAGATCATGCCAAAGGAACATGAAATTAAATTAGATGAAAAATAGAAAACGAAAAGTAGTACCATTTGTTGTCAATGCCTGTGTAGAGTTTCCCGTGTTAAACAAAACATATTTAAATCTAGGAAAGGACAGTAATTACTGCTTATTTCTATTTGATCTAAAGTTCCTTTTTGGTAAACTTCGGCAGTATATTTTTGGAAACCTCATATTAATTTAAACAGACAAGATAACCGTAAGCATTGTTGAATTACTCAACTATAAGTTATATATCAATGCAAATTAGACGGGTCTGTACTGAGATAAAGCATGAACTGGGATACACAACAGTACAAGAACACGTCTGCTATTGACCTACCAAAATAAACTATCTACCGGATTTGTTATACAATGAGCAGCACGACTTGCGCCACATTTGCAGCACGATCTGCTTACCCTTCCGGAGCACCTAAAGCTGGTGGTAAAAGTAACACGTTCTATTATCATCTGAGATCACCCCCAGTTTTTGGTTGGTTTCTTGTTGCTTATTCTTTAGTTTTCTATGTTGTGTCATGTGCACCATTGTTTGTCTGTTTCATTTTTAGCCATGGCGCTGTCAGTTTATTTTCGATTTATGAGTTTGACTGACCCTGGTATATTTTGTCCCTCTCCTCTAGTAAAGGGTGCAATCCATAGGAATATAAATAATCTGTCGATAATTTTAATTGTCGAAACGTTCAAAACAATTATCAAGGAAAAAAGCAAAAGCGTCTATCATCTCTTCACATATCCAGTAAGTATATTTAACATATTTACCTTTGTCATTAGAGAAGACTTATAATGTGTAGATGCCTTTACTAGTCAAAAAAAGAATCGGTTGACAAACAAAATAGGTCTCAATGTTTGCTACAGGTCGCAAATTTCGGTAAACACCCATTTTTATTTTTTATTTTTAATGGAATTTTTAACTATTATACTTTTAATAGTTGACCTTATAGGAATGTAATTCAATGCCTGAAATGTTTGAACTATGACTTAACATAGTTTTAGATTTAATAACCGCCGTATCTATGTATAATTGTCGTCGTCATCATTTAGCTTTAAAAAAAAAACTGAATGTCACGTGGATATATATCTAGCATACGAAATATCATTTACTTCCTTCAATGTATTTATTGTTAAGTGAAATCTGATTTAAGTATGTATTTCCTGCCACTTGAATGATCAATTATCACACGAGGACCTTATGTGTCATGAAACATGTGAAAATAAATATGTCATCAGACAAAAGAAGTGAATGACTTATTTAACTATTTTCGTTCAACCCTAGACAATTTGAAGTCTTTGTATATACAATTTCTTAAACTCGGGATATTAACTATCAAATTCTACATAATTTCACTTTTTGAGCTTGAATATTTGAACATTTCATTTCGCATATCAAAGTCTCTATATTATCTCATTCAAGAGGGTGTGTTAATATTTAAACAAAACTTCCTTTTCTTTGTTCTATTGTTATCATATTATCACTTGTATTATTCTTCCAGTTTTATCCAGATAAAATAAGCAATGGGAACGCGCCACTAGTACAAAACAATATGGCTACGATATTCAATGCTACATCAACCTCACTGCACTCCTTGTTAACGTTTCGTCTCCAAATGTATCAACAGCCCAGTAGAAATCATGTGTGTGTTGAAATAAAAATCAATGATACCCTTATTTACATGATGTATGTAAAATTTAGTTGATAAAAAGTGGTTTTCTCTACTTTCTTGTTCAGACGGCCGTTTTATTCCTACACCTTTATTTCTATTTTTTTCTGATTTCAAGTTGTTTTTTTAAATAAAAACATTTGGCCTTCCTGTTTGATAAACCCGCGATCCACTTTACACATCGAAAAAAACAACATTTGTGAGCTTGACATATATGCTGTTGAAAAAGTACAGGCACTATCATTTGCACCGGTGTCGTTAACATTAAAATTCCGGTATATATTACAAGTAACATATCATACATCATAGTCGATTCAAATTATGTCTAGTTTGTTTCACTTGCCTACGTATTTGTCAATGGTCAGAAAAATAATCAATGAATTGTAGTTCATTATATTTCATTTATATCTGTTATGTGTTTTAATGCAATGTGTTTCTAAACTCGAATTATAGATAAGTTTATAGATGTGTGATAGATACACACATTGATCTTAAACATTTTAAAAGAAAAAGTCTGTCTGAAGCAAATTACAGTTTGTAAAAGGTGAAAATATTTCATACAACTTGGAAAACAAATGATTAAACCCATTTGTTAAACTTATGACACAGCTGAAATTTGATTTCTTGTATTCTATGCGATATGGACTAGTAAGCATACTTCCATTCATTATGATTAATTTGGGGTACTCTCCGAAGTATGCATTAGTATATGAATGTTTAAATATAAATTCTACCACTGCATCGAGTGTGATACGATATTTATTCACTCGAGACAGTAAAACTGTCGGATAAATATCGTATTACACAAAATTCGGTGTTGGATTCTGTTTCTCTAATTATTTTCAAACAATAAGCAGGCACACTTCTTCCTTCTTTACGAATGATCTGAATATTCACAATGGGAAATTCAGAGAAAAGCAAGAAAATTCGACGTCATAATCGGATTTAAACCAATGATGGACTGAGATCGAACAACACGTTATTATTTTTTTTTTATAAAATGGGTGCAGAAAGGGATAACTTCACGAAGAATTAGAGAAATGATAATAAGCATGTAATAAACGTGTACAGTAAAACATTTTATGATCAGATATACTTCCTTGTATACATAAATAAATATAATGTGCCCGTTCTGTTCGATGTTTGCGTTAAACATAAACCTAAGATAACAATTGTTGTGCTCATTTCTTTTATATATGGCAGCAAAAAAAATTGTTGTTATAATATAAATATTAATACTTTACTTGAAATATATATTTTGTTAATATGTTGATGGGTTTTTTCACCAAGGAATGCGACATACATTGTTCATAATTCCGGTCTAGGACACGTGTCTCTTTTTTGGTATACAGGTATAAAGAATAAATGTTGATAATTTTCTACATTCATGCATATTAGAAAGTCTGGGATTTTAACGCACATATTGGTTTCTTTTTTAGCAGTACACGGTCTTTCTATTGGATCTAAACGAATGTCTGCAATTTCATACACTGTGAAGAATTTAATGGACAACAAACATACATGTAAATATCAAACACCTTCACAAAGTGGTGTAAAAGGACCAGTGCCTAACACATCTTATGCCGATTCACAGTGCTTTGTAATTTACGAACATAATCACCACCACGGTAAAGGTATGGTTCTTAGTAATAATTTTCTGTACATGCATTAACATATGTTGCTCGTCGAAAACAAATATATAATCGTGATATCTTTTATTTGTTGGGTGTATTGGTTACTACCTCGTTGAAATTCACAATTAACCTTTAAATAAGAAAATCAAGGACAAACAACTTACAACTTAGGACGTGTTTTTCAACAGACTGGTGGCATTCCAATGGGAGCCAATTGTGCCCTCTTCTTGCCGACTTGTTTGTTAATTATTATAAGGCTGACTTCATACGGGAACTTTTAAGGAAGAAAGATAAGAAGTTAGCAATATCCTTTAACTTTGCTTTCCGCTAAATAGATGATGTTCTTTCACTAAATAATTCAAAATTTGGTGACTATATTGAACGCATCTATCCCATCAAACTAGAGATCAAGGATACAACAGATACTGTTAAGTTGGCCTCATATCTTGACTTACATCTAGATATTGACAATGAGGGTCGGTTGAAAACAAAAGAGATGATTTCAGCTTTCCCATTGTGAACTTTCCGTTTCTAAGTGGCAGCATTCCAGCAGCACCTGCATACGGGGTATATATCTCCAAATTGATACGATATTCCCGTGCTTGCATTTCCTGCTCACCAGGAAACTTTTAAACCAAGAGTTCCAAACGGTGAAGTTGAAATCATCCCTTCGTAAATTTTACGGATGCCAACACGAGTTGGTTGACTGCTATGGAATAACCGTTTCACAAATGATATCGGATATGTTCCTTACTTCGTAACTACAATCCCCTTCCCTTTCATGAATGTGACCTACCTAATTAGACTATTTACCGGATGTGTTATAACATGAGCAACACGACTAGTGCCACATGTGGAGAAGGATTGCTTACCCTTTCGGAGCACATGAGATCACCCCTAATTTTGGTAGGGGTTCATGTTGCTTATTCTTAAGTTTTCTATGTTGTGTCGTGTGTACTAATGATTGTCTGGGTTTTTTTTCCATTTTTTGCCATTGCGTTGTCAGTTTATTATCGATTTATGAGTTTGACTGTCCCTCTGGTATCTTTTGTCCATCTTTTACATTGAACATGAGAAAAACAGATAGATAAAACAGTGAATATAATACCGAAAAAAATATGATGGAATGAAAAAACAAGTAAAGCGCTATTTGTTAGTTTGCTTTGATGTGAAATCGTCAAAAGAAATGATTTCCTATAGTAAACTTCCATTTTTATGTAATAACATTACAGCAGCGTATACTTAGTATAATCTCCCAATTGAAACGATTTTCCGGGCTTGTATTTCCTATTGTGATTTCCTTGTAAGGGTGTTGCTGCTCTCAAGTAAGCTATCAAACCAAGAATTTCGAATTGTGAAGTTGAAATCACCCCTTAAAAAACTGTACGGTCGCAATCAATAGTTGGTTGGCCTTGATTAAATGTCTGCTTCATAGACGATAGATATTATATACTGAATGTTATATATACAATCCCGTCATCTTTTCACAAATATGACCTACCGAATAAGACTTATTGCCGGGTTTCTACAAACATAAGCAACACGACGGTTAGCACATGCGCAGTAGGATCTTCTTACCCTTCCAGAGCACTTGAGATCACTTCCAGTTATTAGTTGGGTTCGTGTTGCTCAGTCTTTAGTTTTATATGTTCTGTTTTGTCTGCTTATCATTGTTTATTTGTAGTTTTCCTTTTTAGCCATGGCGTTGTCAGTTTATTTTCTAATTATGAGTTTGAATGTTCAAATGTTATCTTTCGTCCCTCTTTGATTGTCAAAATGTGCATCTGGTGCAGAAAACATGAATCGATAATTGTATAATGAGATATTCAAAAGTACAACAAAATTAATCTTAATTTTTTCTGTGTTTTTCAGCACATTTTTAGAGCACAAACTATATTTCTTGTCTTCCAAATCAGGTTTTTGTAGATAATCACTCTACTATACAAAAAAATACTAATTGATAGGCATCAAGCATTATGCTGTGTATGTCGATAATATGATTGACAGTCGTTTTATAACAGTTCAAAAGGTAAACAAAATAAAGACAACATATGATTGGTTCAAACATCTAAAACAAAATTCACACATAACGAATTTGTATATGTTTTTGTTCATTTTGCAGTAAGCTTACACAAAAAAGAGAAGTTGAATAGATGTACATGTTATAAACAAAATGAAATTCTTATCTATGAGTAGAAGGAAGCAAAAACTTCTTTATAATGTAACCAAACTTTAAAATACATTACAGGCTGTGTGTCAACAGATGCTGGAACGACTGTTGTCATCACTTGTCCAGCTGCCACTACAGTTAAGATTGACCAACTACAACGTAGTCAAAAAAGTTGTTCTCAATACAGTTATTCTAATAGAAATCGCAAAAAACTTTGCAACGATTCCTATAAATGCACAATTCCAACCACACCAGCTGATAAGACAAAAGCAAGCATTGTTTTCCATTGTGAAGGTTTGTACATATTATTGTCTTACGATAGACAAACATTTTGTGGTGGCATTCGTGGAACTGTCGATACCGTCAATTTTGACCACTTGGAACGATTGGTGTATTACCCCCAAGTAAGCTGCTTACCTATATTTCGCCAATCGTAATAAGAAACTCAAGCTTTGAAATATCAATAGAAAAATCACAAATTGGAAACCAAAATCATCTCTTGTGTCATACAAGTTTTGTTCTCAACTTACCTCCATTGTCAATTTCTAAGTGTTTAACAAGGCGACATACTCTAGAATAAACTAATCGATTAGGAAGATGGTACTCAAAAGGTTAAAAACAAAAACTGATAAAAAACGCATTACCCGTGATGTAAAATGCAGACTATTGAGGACTAAATGTTGGTTTCTATGAATGTATTGGGATTGATCAGTTTGTTTATGAAAAAAACCATATTAGTTTGAATTGTTAACTATTTGTTATTATTGTTGAATTATTATTTAATATCTGATAATTCTTTTAAATCGTTATATCGATAATCACTAGCCTAAGGGTAAAACTTATGACTGTTATTAGATTCAAAACGATCTCAAGACGGTGAAGGCAAAATTAGGTCAGTATACATGATATATGTATTGTCTGTTTCAGTGTTTATATGATACATTCTTAATAAAGCATACATTTATATGATATAATTTTATAAAATGTTCCCACAGAAATCATAAATTATTACCGTAAAATGTATATGAAACAGGAAATTGGATTGGAGAATATCGCTAAGATGAACGTAATTCATCTTCATAATTTGTTTCAAAATGAATGTAATATATAACAAGGTTGACCGTGATTCCAAAACCCGATCAACAGGTAGTGTTGGGTAAACGGATATGCATATGTTTAATCGATGTCTTTTTAATATTGTGTCGTACTTTCAGTTCATGACATAGATAGTAAATTGCGTTTTTCAAAGAGATATTGTTGAACATTATTGATGGTATACATAGTAATAAGTTACTCGAACTTTTAAAACATTGTGTGTCTGGGCACTTTAACAAATGAAGACGTGACCATTCATAGTTTAACCTTTGTTATCTTTGCTATACATTGTTCAGCATTACTCTGAGGACGTAAACGTTTAGATTTGAGTCATTGACCAATTTGACACACTCTGTTGGATTTCCATTATGAATCTTTTATTATTAAATGGAGAATGGAAATGGGGAATGTGTCAAAGAGACAACAACCCGACCAAATAAAAAACAACAGCAGAGTTTAAGTGAAGTTCCCGAGAAAAATTAATTGCAGAGTTGTACTTGAAAAGTTCATTTTTTGGTTAAGCTCAAGTGAGGTAGCAAATTTGTTTCAATAGTTACTGACCTCGAGAAAGTTACAAATGAATATTCTGGCTTAACTTCCTAAAACAAATGTTTTTACCGCCATGTATCTTTAATATCCTTACAATTATACTTGAAAAAGTTTACAAATGTGCAATATTTAATCATTGAAAACTCCTCTATCAACCATGAATAAAACACATCTTTCTTATTTAGCCAGACTATAACTGAAAACCATCTGCATTTTATATGCAAATGAACATAAAGCAGTCCAAAGGTATATCATTTGCAACAAGCTCAGTGATAAACTTTCTGACTACCTTTAAACATTGTTTAGATGCTTTATACATGAGTTTTGCTTTGTTTCGTTTGTTTAAAGAATTTGTCTATAATGATATTTCTGATGAGACAAAATTATATATTAACACTCATATCAGAAAAATTTCAAATAAAAATTTATCAGTTTTTTTTTTTTTTAATACAAATTACTGTCATCTATTACCAATTACGGTCATCTCTATTTTGAAATACTGGTACTATTAGGATCATTTCGTATATGAAATACGCTCATCTTAGAACAATTTTCAAATAGAATTTTTAGTGTCATATACATTTTTCGGTAGTAATTTGTGATTTCTGTGTGAACCTTTCAAAAGTTTAAAACATACCAATTCACACTTTCTATATACTCTATTATAGAAACACTTAACACATGTAACAGACAATAAAAATCTGACATAATGCTAGGGTAAACAATAAATTTACCCATGTAGATATAAGTTGTGTTCGCTGTTTTTGTGCTTTTTGTTGATCGAATAAGCTGAGCCTTCACAACTCTTTTTCCTTATTTTGGTACCCCACTGTTTCATGTAACATGTGTAAAGGGGGCAAGAATTGTTTACCCAAACCAATCCACTTTATGTTTGGATCTGTCCCAAGTCAGTGTCTCTCTTCACTGCTTGTCTGCGTATAACGTTGTGTTTCCTAATTCCATATTACCTAGAGGTATAGGGAGACTGAGAATTCACAAAACATGTTAAACCCCGACGCAATTTTGCGCCTATCCCAAATCAGGAGTCTCTGGTCTTTGTTTGTCGTGTATGTTTTATAATTTAGTTAATTTATATATTTTGGAGTTAAGTATGACCTCCAATTTCAATGAACTAGTACATATTTTTATTTAGGGTCCAGGGTCGGGATTGTCTTGATGTTTTGCAGACCCATTTGTGGCCTTCGTATGTTTGGTCGGGTTGTTGTTTTGTTTGACAGATTTCCATATTCTCATTTTCAATTGTAATTCCCAATCGAACTTCATCTCCTTATTATGTACACAGGACATAATAAAAGAGCTACTTAGTAAAACGGTTGTTTAAGGCAAAACAAAAACACCCATCCGATTTATTTTAATGAGTAACATTAAAATGATCAACGGAAAAGTGTAGCACTGAAACTAGAAAACGTTTTGGTTTTATGCAGCAGGATAATTTACATTGGCAAACATAATATAAACGTATTGTTATATTTTTAAATTCAATTTTTATTGCAAGTGATAATTGACAATGAGTAGATTTCAATTTAGCGAATATTTCGGTTTTATGCAGATTGATATACATGGTATAAAGTGTACAATTGCAAAGTTAACGGAACATCTTTTTGTTTTTTAAACTTTTAACTATATTACAGGTAACACTCATCTACCAAATAATGGCATGAGTACAGAGTATCATGGTAGGTTAATATCATTAGATTAATATGATGTGTATCAGGCGATCGCCGAAGAGTTTTTCTCTTGCCACGCTGCACTTTGAATTAAAAGCAACAACTATACAAATTATTAAGTTCAAATTTTCTTGTAATTTTCGTCACTTTTCGAAGGACAACATGACAGAAGTGATAGAAACGACATATCTGTATACATAAATCACAAGTCATCAAGTCTATGCGTTCGCAGCCATTTTCTGTATAAATTTTATCAGAAATGTTGATAAAAAAGAAAGCCGGCGATCTATAAAGAACAGAAAATCTATATGATAAAATGAGCACTAACAAAGTAACCCAAACCAATTGTTGTTTTGAATTATAATGCAAATCGTGAATTGCTTCACTTTAGTTACAAAGTATCAAAATACATTGTAGATGTTATACATGATATTATTCTGTCGTCAACTTTATCTGTACATTATTGTACTGAATTACGGGCAGGCTAAACAATAAGTACAATATAAATATTGAACTTTCAAAGTTTAACGGGTCTTGTTGACAAATCATTTCAATTTTTGTGATGATAAGGCATATTATCAATGGAGTTTGCAAACTATCAATAAAAATCGTCTAAATAAAATGGAAGTGTCCAGCAAACATTCACAGATGTGCATGAACTCTAAAGAGGAACATATATTATAATAAATGTTAATTCAATAGCAAACGGTATTTCTAAAAATATCTGACATTTTGCCTTTAAGCAGCAGGTCAGGGTACATTTAAAAACATAAAGTGAACAAGCTTTTAATGTTTTAAAAACTATTCATCATTACAGGTGGTGCCAATAAAGCAGGTGATGACATGAGTACAGATTATTATGGTAGGTAAATCTATTCTTTGTTAGACGATCTTCATAGAGAGTTTTGGTCGTTGATTGATACTATAATTGTTAATTAGAACATATTCACCCCTTCCCGATCATTAAAAAGTCAGTTTTCCCCTCTAATTTTCATAGTACATGGGTTTCCAAGCACTATGAAATAATATACATGAACGACTTTTCATTGTATGTTAATTAAAAAAAAAGTGTGCGGGAAAGGGGGGGTGGGGGTTGGAGGTAACAATGTAATTTTTTTTTTAATTTATATACATGACATTCGAGTGAACTAAAAATACATCTTTCAAAATAAAACAATGTCAGACTGGTTTTTTTCGAAAAAAAAACACAATGCATGTAAAGGAGTAGGTCCGGTTAGGGCCGATTTTGGCCCCAAATTTCAGTTTCATCTAACGAGATATTTAGGACACTTTTTAAACACTTAAGTGTCTATTTCAATTGATTCGATTAGTTTATGTAAAAGATTTTAACTGATTCAGTCATTAAAAACGCTCCGATTGAAGCTTAAATATTAAAAATCTATCAAATATGCCAAAAAACGTCACTTTTCAGATGGTTTTTGTCAAAAATGAAAATGGCCGCATCCATGTTCATCCTCAACCTTTATATATGTTATGTATTATCATCAAATACAACTTACATTTCAATATTATGAATGAACACGAATGCGGCCACTTTCATTTAAGACGGAAACTGTCTAAAATTTAACTAAAATGCTATAATTGTGAAGATTTCAGTAATTGAGCATGACTTTATGATGCTAGTACACGATATATGTGCATTGTATTGTCAAAAACAGCACATATTTATGTAGCAGAAGCATTCTACTTTCCAAAAAATAGCTAAAAGATTACATTTTCACAATTTTTCAAAACTGCTTAATTTTGGGGCCAAAAAGGGGTCTTACTGAACCTACTCCTTTATCAATATAAACTTAAAGTAAACATCGCATGGTCTCTGCTGATTGTTGAAGGCCGTACGGTTACCTATAATTGTTAATTTCTGTGTCATTTTTGGACTCTTGTAGAGAGTTGTTTCTTTGGCAATCAGGCCACATCTTCTTTTTTATATCTAATGTTGAATGGTCTGAATCCAAATAGTTAAACATCCAATTATATAAAACAAATTATAATTTCAAAAAGGGGATTTATATAACATTGTGTGCTTTTTGAAATAAAAGAATCTCAAGATATATAAGTATTAAATTTTATATGAAGCAGATAAAAAACAATTTATCCTTTTGATCCTCACAGACTAGAATTAAATCCAAAGTACTTCCTTGAGCATTTAGATTCAGACATTCGAAATATATATTCATCATTTTTAGTAAAATGAGTGATAAATGGCAAAATTTGCATATACATAATAGAAATTCCAAAAGAAACGAACTGCAAGGAAAATTACAGTCGAAAAATCCGATATCAAATTTAAAAATCAAAGTTTAAACATATCAAAGGAATGGGAAAACAAAACTGTTATATTCTTAACTCGGCACAATCATTTCCTAATGTATAACATGTTCGGTTAAACCTGGTTGTCTACCTAGATGCACCTCTTGCTTGTATGACAGACGCATAACATTCCATTATATCGACAACAATATGTGAAAAAAACAGACATAAAAGGTAAAGTTGTCAAAAAAAAGACACAGAAGTCAACATTGTGTTAAAATTTTAATCACTATCAAAGCAAACAAATATATCAACCAGGAACAATCAAAAAGCATACAGACAAAGCACATAGAAAATAAAAATAACACGTAAAAGAGTCATATACGTCCGATGCACATTTCTGGATCATTCTTCATCAGGAAAACTTGCATCTAGAAATTTACAATGAGGGTCGGTTGAAAACAAAACATTACGACAAAAGAGATTATTTCAACTTTCCAATTGTGAACGTTCCATTTCTAAGTAACAACATTCCAGCAGCTCCTGCATACATCTTCCAATTGATACGATATTCCTGGGATTGTATCTCCTATCATGATTTTCTTGATAGAGGTTTCCTGCTCACAAGGAAGCTATTAAACCAAGAGTTCCAAATGGTGTAGTTGAAATCATCCCATCGTCAATTATGGAATAACAGTTTCACAGATGCAATCGGATATGTTCCTGACGTTGTAACTACAAGCACCATCCCTTTCATAAATGTGACCTACCGAATAAGACTATTTACCGGATTTGATATAACATGAGTGTCACATGTGGAACATTTGCTTACCCTTCCGGGGCATCTGAGATCACCCCTAGTTTTTGGTGGGGTTCGTGTTGCTTATTCTTTAGTTTTCTATGTTGTGTCAAGTGTACTATTGTTTTTCTGTTTGTCTTTTTCATTTTAAGCCATTCCGTTGTCAGGTTTAACGATTTATGAGTTTGACTGTCACTCTGGTATCTTTCGTTCCTCTTTTTCGAGCCAAATATTTGATACCAAGAATGTATAAGAACCAAAACAGTTGAGAAGCAACACATTGGCGGGATGCATAAGTACCGAGCTCTGCCAAACGGATATTACCAAAATTGACTTAAAGGAAGGGTTAATAATCTACAAAGACAAATAAATGAGTCACCCTAATACGTTATTAAGATGATAAACAACGATAGTACCCAGAATCAGTACTTTAGTTTTATAATAATTTACCTGAGAATCAAAGCAGTAAAAAAAATTCTTTTTTTTTAATTCTTGTATCCATATAGCCCTGTCATATGATCATGTGTCTTACGTAATCAAATCAGCAGGACCTTTAAACTCTGCATTATAAATAAAACATACCATATCTCTTTGCTATTCCATAACTTATCACCTGCATGTTGTGGTAATTAATTTCTGCATATGTATCTCAAAATAATCATAAACGTCATTTCAATAAAAAAAAATCATCTTTTAATTTAAGAAATATGTCTGCTTTATACAGTTGGTCAATGTACATTTGAAAAGTGAATATTTTTTTAAAGCGTTTAACACTATTCATCCTATGACAGATGGCAATACTACACCAGGTGATGACATGAGAATTGATGACACTAGTACAGAATATTATGGTAGGTTGATTTAATAATTAATCAAATTTTCAGGACCTTTAAACTTTGCATTTTTTAAAATATCATCTTGTTGTGCTTTCCGTATTACCCATCATCTGTATGAGGCGGCCATTTCGATCTCCACATGTATCTCCAAACAATAATAGATGTCGTTTCAATAGAAATAATCTTTTAAGGTAGCACAATACACAGATTTATTTTACCTCCAATCACTAACCTTTAAAATGTTGTAACTTTCTTATGAATGCATAGAAAATAATAAAAGAGGTATATATAGATAGATAAAAGATTAATCTTTTAAATGGTTGCAATATTTTTATTATGCAATTATTATGTAATTAGTGGCCAAATCTGGGTAGTTCACTTGAATGAATTTAGCTCTATCATCTCTTTAACTATACGGAAATTTTAACGAAATCTTAATCAACATATCATGGGCTTCAAAAGGGTGTCTCAGATTGTCTCTATGGTATTCCATTCTCTCATAAATCTCTAATTAGTGTAAACATCCTAACCACCTAAAAGCAGATAGTGTTTGCTTAGGTGTAAAATTTGTTCTATACATTCTATCTAAATCTGAGACACCCTTTTGTAGATAATGGCCATAGGAATAACATATAAAAAAATCAACCCTCTAGGGATACCTATGCAGAATCTAATTTCATTTGATGAAAAGTATTTTAGAGACAGTTAACATTATAATTGGTTACATAATTGTTGAATAATTCTAACATTGCATTAATTTGAAAGAGTAGTCTGTTAACTATCCAAAACTACCACTTTTATAAATTTTCAAGCATTATTAAGAAAGTAACAGCATTTTTAAACTTGGGTGTTAAAATTAAATAATCTTTGTATTGTGCTACCTTAAATTTAGAACATGTCAAAATAATCATAAACGTCATTTCAATAAAAAAAAATCATCTTTTAATATAAGAAATATGTCTGCTTTATACAGTTGGTCAATGTACATTTGAAAAGTGAATATTTTTTTAAAGCATTTAACACTATTCATCCTATGACAGATAGCAATACTACACCAGGTGATGACATGAGAATTGATGACACTAGTACAGAATATTATGGTAGGTTGATTTAATAATTAATCAAATTTGCAGGACCTTTAAACTTTGCATTTTTTTAAATATCATCTTGTTGTGCTTTCCGTATTACCAATTATCTGTATGAAGCGACCATTTCGATCTCCACATGTATCTCCAAACAATAATAGATGTCGTTTCAATAGAAATAATCTTTTAAGGTAGCACAATACAAAGATTTATTTTACCTCCAATCACTAACCTTTAAAATGCTGTAACTTTCTTATGAATGCATATTAAATAATAAAAGAGGTATACATAGATAGATAAAAGATTAATCTTTTAAATGGTTGCAATATTTTTATTATGCAATTATTATGTAATTAGTGGCAAAATCTGGGTAGTTCACTTGAATGAATTTAGCTCTATCATCTCTTTAACTATACGGAAATTTTAACGAAATCTTAATCAACATATCATGGGCTTCAAAAGGGTGTCTCAGATTGTCTCTATGGTATTTCATTCTCTCATAAATCTCTAATTAGTGTAAACATCCTAACCACCTAAAAGCAGATAGTGTTTGCTTAGGTGTAAAATTTGTTCTATACATTCTATCTAAATCTGAGACACCCTTTTGTAGATAATGGCCATAGGAATAACATATAAAAAAATCAACCCTCTAGGGATACCTATGCAGAATCTAATTTCATTTGATGAAAAGTATTTTAGAGACAGTTAACATTATAATTTGTTACATAATTGTTGAATAATACTAACATTGCATTAATTTGAAAGAGTAGTCTGTTAACTATCCAAAACTACCACTTTTAAAAATTTTCAAGCATTATTAAGAAAGTAACAGCATTTTAAAACTTGGGTGTTAAAATTATATAATCTTTGTATTGTGCTACCTTAAATTTAGAACATGTCAAAATAATCATAAACGTCATTTCAATAAAAAAAAAATCATCTTTTAATATAAGAAATATGTCTGCTTTATGCAGTTGGTCAGTGTACATTTGAAAAGTGATCATTTTTTTAAAGCATTTAACACTATTCATCCTATGACAGGTGGCAATCCTACGCCAGGTGACGGAATGAGAGTTGATGGTACTA
>CM034354.1:95222596-95252407 GCA_019925275.1 Mytilus edulis
TTGTTGATCATGCATGGGTGTTTTTAAATTTTGAACACTGGACACTTTAAATTTGCAAAACACTCATTTGCAAATCCGCCGCCGCCTCAAATAAGAGCTACAGTGTCATGTATATAACCAAAATGTGTGGAATTACATGGGATTCAATAATTTCATTTGTTTTCTACTGTTACTATTATATTTATTTTGCTATTTGATTTATAAAAACATGGGATTTTCAATATCCCATGGGACAGGGCAAAATCCCATGGGATTTACCATTATCCCATGGGATTTTTTTTGGTCCCATGGGATAATTGTAGTCCCATGGGATATTTGTTGTCCCATGGGACAAAAAAAATCCCATGGGATTATTAATATCCCATGGGATTTTTAATATCCCATGGGACAAAATAAAATCCTATGGGATTTAAATTATAAATATATAGATATAAATATACAGTATGTGTATGTTGCAATGAATGCTGTTATGAAGTAAAAAGTTTTAATTGTAAAAAAATTTATATATTTTTTATATATAAATATAATTTTTTTTTCATTTTGTCACAAACATGTTTTTTATTTGTTAATATGACAATAAAGATTATAATTCTGATTTTGGAATGTTTAATAAAATTTAAGGTCAAAGAGTAAAGTTCTTTCACTGAAACAAAATGATGACATGTTTAAATAAATAAAAAAATATTGTTTTGAAATCTTTGTCTTGTTTATTTTATAATGAAAAATAAAACTGAAAAAAATATTTCATATTCTGACTGAATAGTTTACTCTTTTCATGAAGTAAGGTTTTCTTTGTTATAGTTTCATTGCAATACATGAATATGCAAACAATTTGAATTATATACCTTTGTGGTGTACATAATATTATGCTTATATTTGCAAATTTATAATTTAAACACTTTTTGTGTTAAAGTTTTAGTTTCTTTTTCGCTGCTTGCTATGTACAATAATTCAGTCCACTATATAAGAGTCAAGTCAATAAATTATTTCATCCACTAGAATATTCCCGCAATTCTTAGACAAAACATTTTTCAATCTGTTCTTCAAAGATCTTCCTCCGTACATCTTTATTGGATGGAGCGATTCAAATGAGAAGACAAAGCAGGTTTATTTGGACAACAACATACTAATATTTTTTCCATTCGTTCCTTCTTTCAATTGATAATTACATTGTTGCATTTACATGATCAAGTTCTTGAGCATCTATGATTGTGATGGTATGACTCCTTTTTGTTTATAGTCATTATGTTGAAATTTTCTTTTTCTATTTAATGTAGGAAAAAAACGTTCCATTTCAAATTAATAAAAAAGTTGCACTATTGAGAAAAATATCATCTTCCAAGTTTTCTGTTCAGTATTGATCTGTTGAATGATGACCATGAAAACCGAGATGTCTGACCTATAAATACACAAAACTCAAAAATTATCAGTGAAGAGAAATACAGCAATAAAATGGCTATTTTATCATGTTTATGAACATTTTAATAAACTTTCATTTAAATATCTATTGTATGTACTCTTATTTCAGTGCTTTGTGTCTATGATTTACATATTACTGGTTATTGTTTGGTTCCTTGTTGCAGTCTTTTGAATTAATATAAAAAAGAAGATGTGGTATGATTGCCAATGATACAACTATCCACAAAAGACCAAAATGACACACACATTAACAACTAAACGTCACCGTACCACCTTCAACAATGAGCAAAGCCCATACCGCATAGTCAGCTATAAAAGGCCCCGATAAGACAATGTAAAACAATTCAAACGAGAAAACTAACAGCCTTATTTTTGTAAAAAAATGAAAGAAAAGAAAAACAAATATGTAACATATAAACAAACGTCAACCACTCAATTACAGGCTCCTGACTTGGGACAGGCACATACATTAATAATGTGGCGGGGTTAAACATGTTAGCGGGATCCCAACCTTCCCCTAACCTGGGACAGTGGTATAACAGTACAACATAAGAACATAAGCCCATTGCAACAAATTTTTACAATTTGTTCAAATGTTGTGCTGTTATCATGGTTTTTAAAACCACTGTCCGGTATAGCGTTTGCTCATTGTCAAAGGCTGTACAGTGAACTATTTTTGTTAAATTAAGGGGGCTCGCAGGTTTCAATCAATTTTTTTTCTTAATATAGGGTTACGCTATAATTTTCTATAATAAATGAACTTTATCTTATACTTTATAGAAAAATAGAAAAATTAAATAAAAAAAATGGGGACACCATTCATTCACACTCACAATCCGCCTTTGAAAGAAGCATATATACATTTTTGTAAAGATACTTTTTTTTCTGTTGAACTAATAGGAGAAATAGAGGTGATTTTGAAATGAAAAAAGAACTTAATTACAGAAATCGCTTAAATTTTACAATAGTTTAGTTTAAGTAAAGTTAGTTGAAAATGATAATAAAAAATATAGGTCACTGATGAGCTGGAAAAGATATTACAATTCTCATGCCAAAAAATGGCATTTCTGCACCAAAGGGAGATAATTTGGAGCTTTTTCAATGATATATACATTTTAAAAGTTGTCTGGGGCCAAAACAAATTGATTTTTTAGAATGATTTCTGTACCATATGATAAAGTAAAAACTAATAAAGTTATAAATAAAATTAGTTATGAAAAAAAAAATATTTAATATTTTTCTGAAATTTTTATACGCTTGAGCCTCCTTAAATGTCATTTGATCTCTATTGGAGAAAAGTCTTATTTGAAATCAGACTGCTTCTTATTTTTATATCAACCCAGCCATAATATGCCTGTCCAATATCAGGAGCTTGTACATAGTTCAGTGGTTGATGTTGTTTCATATCCGTCATTTTTGTTTTTCATAATATTTTGTTTTTTTATAAATTAGTCTGGTATATTTGAAGTTTGAATTGATGCTTCGTTTCAAATTTTGTTAGCGTTG
The DNA here is from genome assembly GCA_019925275.1 of Mytilus edulis. Taxonomy (NCBI): domain Eukaryota; kingdom Metazoa; phylum Mollusca; class Bivalvia; order Mytilida; family Mytilidae; genus Mytilus; species Mytilus edulis. Next base: position 95,225,522 of record CM034354.1, read on the forward strand.
TCTTCTATAGATTACAATATCATGTATAGGGTATGAGTTTTTTCATTACTAACAGGTCATCATTGGCCTCTAATAAGTAATTAATACAATGGTTACATCCACTTAATTGAACTCTGATGGATAGTTTTCTCATTTATCGTACCACATCTTATTTTAATAAATATTTAATCATTACTCAAGGGCTAAAACTTTTTTTAACAGTGGACTTACCATTTAGGCTTTGTTGACCTTTGTAAATCTATGTTTGTTGATAATTTCTTCTGTTTATAGTTTCCCTTTATCTTCAATATTCTTGCCCTACACATAAACAATATCATTTAATGACCAAAAAAAATACTAATACATAAAAAGTAGGCAACTGAAAATTTTGCCTCATTTGTATATAACTTCGACTTGATCCTCATTCTTGCTGTTTAATATTATCATTGTTTTATGAAAATGAGGTCTTAGTAAAATTAACCTTGGCAAACAGACATCTTTTTTTATATGACACCTTGCATTCATTCCGTACAACAAGTAGACCTATGCTTATAATATCTGATAAAATGACAAAACCAAGAAAACTTAGCATTGACCAAAGAACCATAAAATGCGGTCATGGTTTTATGAATCTGCCAGAGAGACATGCACACCTTACAATTGTTACATATCCTACAAATATAATCTACCTGTAACTTTAAGCATAATTATGATAAACAATGCAGTGTTTCATTGACCAATGAAAATGAGGTCACGGTCATATGACAGACAGACATGTGCATCTTACAATCATTCCGTTCACTAAATAAAGTGGCCTTATTGCTTACAGTATCCGGAAAATAAACCAAACCACAAAAACTAAACATTTTCATAGTTCCTTATACCCTGCCACATTCATAATATATGTGCCTGTTCCAAGTCAGGAGCCTATAATTCAGTGATTGTCCTTTGTTTATGTGTAACATTTAACTGTTTTTCCATTTTTTGTACATAAATTAGGTTGTTAGTTTTCTGGTTTGAATTGTTTTCATTGTCATTTCTGGACCTTTTATAGCTGACTATGCAGTATAACTGGGAGTACTCTCAGATATGTTCATTGTGTCTTTTTGTGTAGGGATGTACAAGTACCTGGCCACGTCCACTTGTATTTTTGTCCATCTGATGAGTTCAGCCTTTTTCAACTGATTTTTATAGTTTATTCTTATGTTGTACTGTTATACCACTGTCACAGGTTAGGGAGAGGGTTGGGATCCCACTATTATGTTTAACCCCGCCTCATTATTATGTATGTGCCTGTCCCAAGTCAGGAGCCTGTCATTCAGTGGTTGAGTTTGTTTATGTGTTACATATTTGTTTTTCGTTCATTTATTTATATAAATAAGGCCATTAGTTTTCTCGTTTGAATCTTTTTACATTGTCTTATCGGGGCCTTTTAAAGCTGACTATGCGGTATGGGCATTGCTCATTGTTGAAGGCTGTACGGTGACATTTAGTTGTTAATGTCTGAGTCATTTTGGTCTCTTGTGGACAGTTGTCTCATTGGCAATCATACCACATCTTCTTTTTCATATTTGTTCATTGTTAAGGCTGTAGGGTGACTTTGAGTTGTTAATTTCTGTTTCATTTGGTCTCTCATAGGGAGTTGTCCAATCATACCCCATCTTCTTTTTTTATATTGTCCTATGTACTATGAAAATAAAGTAAGATGAAACTTCTCAGTCAGACATATGCACCTAGTTGACCTTTTGCTAATTTGAAAATAAGAAAATAGAGAAACTGGCCAAAAAAACAAAAAAGTAACATTAAGCAATGAACCATAAAAATGAGGTCAAGATTGAATAAAACATGCCAGTCTAACATGTACATCCCTAAAAATTTTCATACAACAAATATACTTGACATGTTGCATACAATATTAGAAAACCCGACCAAAACACAAAAACTTAACAATAACCACTGAACCATGAAAATGAGGTCAGAGGATAGAAAACCAGATAAATTGACACAAATCCCTGTGGTAAGACAAAATGTGCCATAATATTAGTCCAAATGATAATGAAGTCTTGCATGGCTATTCTGTTCTGTTCTGGTTTAGAAAATCCCTCCTTCAAAGGAGCACTTCGCACAATGACGAATAAATGTTTGTATATATATATATATATACATAAAAAGACATACTAGGTACGCCTCGTGAGATGAGTGTTGGTTACTGTCAAAGACCCTTACGCTTGCTTGGCAGAAGGTTTTTAATTATGAATACGAGTTCGTAGTCCATGAAGAGCAAAGCAAAGCTTCCTTGTTCATGTTGTTATGTATTCTAGTGTAGCAGGCATCCATGCATTTACATTTGCAACCACAAGCACATATAAAGCTACTAGGGTCCAATATAAAGTTAGTGTCTAACGTGACGGTACCCAAATTGCACCTATTTTGACAGTTTTTTCATCTACGTTTTTTTATGATGAAAACAAAAATGTCCATTCTGTGTTTATTTTGTAGCCCTATCCTTCTTTATTATAAAGGTACACCAATTTGATTTTAATTCCATATGGAATCATAGAAAAATTGGTCTAAACTGACCTCCAAACCATCAATGATTCTGAAATGAGGAGTACCCAAATTGCTTCCATGCTTAAATTCACATAGTCAAAAGTCTAATAACAGAGCTTTTGTTAATTTCTTTAAATATTTTGAACAATTGGATATTAGTCCCATGCTTACTCTTCATTATTTTTTAAATGGATACTTGTAACATATTGTATTTGCTCATTTGAAAAAGATGACGTTTTGATGACGTCGCATGGCGACGTTTCAGTACATTTTGCTTTTTCAGTAAATACTTCATCTGTTGATAGATACTCATGATACTGTGAACGTTTTGTGCATATCTAAATAGTTTTACCTATGTTGAAAGATGTGCTTAGTATCAAATCATAATCAAAGAGCTGATAGCTCTGAAGTGGAAGAAGGTGAATAAAAGGTAACTTGAATTACCATAAAAGCAGCCCCACTTACCCAGGCTGCTTTGTTCCATTATCGTTAAAATGTATTTTTTTTCTTCAAACAAGAAAAGGTCATAAGTACATGGATTTCCCATCCGTACAATCATTTTCTATGTTCAGTTGACTATGAAAATTAGGTAAAATCTTTAATTTGGCAGTAATTAAGAAGATCATATCAAGAGGAACACATGTGTACTAAGTTTCAAGTTGATTGGATTTCAACTTCATCAAAAACTACCTCGACCATAAACTTTATAACCAGAAGCAGGACGGACGGACAGACTAGAAAACATATTGCCCATAAATGGAGCATAAAAATAGTAAGACTTGTTACATACCTGCCAACTTTTGAAAGTTCCCATATGGGTTTTTACTGCACAACAATTTTAAAGGTTACAATTTTTAGCGACGTATTTTGCAAGATCTGGATTGTCTAGAAAAAGTGTCATATTTGTATGATGAACTTACATGCCTTTTTCTTAAGTCTGTTTGCATGATTCTAGTTATATATTAAATCGGTAGAAAAAATATACATGAAGCTAGCAGACCAGGGTTTATTTTCCAGATTAAGAATATTAGATGCTTGTTGAAATTTCCAATTTTGAATTATGCACAAAGATGGACCTTTAACAGGTTGGGAACAACACTCCAAATGAGGGTAACCTAACTGGAAGATCATCACAACCCACTGTAAAAAATGAACACAAAATAGAATTTTTCAATAAAATGCTGAAAATAGGCTTTAAAGTATTAAAATGCATTGCAAAAAACAAATATTTCATTAAATAAATTTAAGTAGAATATTCCTATGATATTCCTTTTCATATTGGATACAAATTTTATTGAGTCCACTGCAGACACTTTGTAGTCAAAGTGTTTCAACTGAGGTACTACCATGCGTCAAAAGGCGTCATTATGGAGTAAAGGGGGTGGCATCAAAAAGCGTCATTATGGAGGAAAGGGTTAAGTACTGAAGGCTTATTCTCATTTCGCCTTAGCTGTCAAAACTTATATATAAAATTAATCCCAGTTTGCCTTAGTACAAATTTTCAGGTAAATAAGAATTAACTAAGGCGAAATGGGAGCTTCTGTAAACATTGTAATTAAGTTATGTTTTGTTTGTATTGCAATTAGTTGATATTTGTTATTTTGATGTCAAATATTACCATGAAATACTATTTAAAAGAAGATATATCTTTTTTATTTTTTGTTTACTATTTTGTGTCCCACTTTTTAAAAATGTGTTATTTTTAGTTGGTCTTCTTTTTCTGAAATTGTATTTTTTTTTTTACTCATGTATAATATTTTTAAACAAAGTCTTAGTAGAGATGACAAATTGGATAAGGATATTTCATATTTTAATGAAAAAATAAAGACAAATATCAAACTATCATAACAAATATTTTATTTCAATCAGCACTGAATTCAAAGCACAATGTTATTATAATAGCATAAGAAATAGCACTAATACATAAATCATGAGTATTTCCATAAAGTTCATATTGTGAAATACAAGACACTAATTTACACATTTGAATGTTCAAAGTTCATCTAATTTCCAAGTTTGAGGATGTATGATGCTGCATCACCATACTGAATATAGTCTTTCGTACCATTGTGTAGTGATTCCTTCAAAGTTGCGAATCTTTCTTCTATTTCCCTGTACTTCTTTGCTTTTCCCCGCATCTTGCCACCTGCTGCATATTGTACCTTCTTAACCTCGTTAGCTGCTTGCTCTTTCTTTAACACATTGATGATTTCGAATATATTTGGATGTGCAGTTTTTACTCTCTTTTTTAACTTGTTATGCCAGCCCTCTAAATGGTTATTTGTTCTGGGTCCTTCTGTTTGGTGGTGGTTCCAGGTTGGTTGTGGGTATCTGCCCTCTAGCCATGTCAGAACTATATAGTCTGTTAATTTGGTGCAAGCATCTGACTGTGGTGCATTTTCCAAGGCATGTAACCAGTAGTCTTCCACACGATCTAAGGGCAGTAATGGTAAAGCTGCTGCACGACGGACGAGTTTGTTGACATCTGGGACATCTTTATACTGAGTTTGCAGCCCATATTCCTGTGTCGAGAGTGATCTTTCCTATCCTGTATCTTGAAGTTCGATCAGTTTTAGTTTTAGTTTTTTCCATTCCTGCATAACTTGCTGAAAGTTGACCCTCGGCACCTGTTATGCAGGCGGGATCCTCGTGTGGTTTACAGGATAGTGTTCTGTCAACATTGGGTACTGTGATTAACGGTTCTTCCTGTGTAATCATTACCTCTGTATGTTGAGCGGTATTTTCTCCGTTCTCTTCGGTATTGTTGGTAAGCTCTACATCGGGGTCATTTTCTAGACATTTATTTTGAGCGGGTTCTCCATTCTCACTTGTCGTTGGTGTGGACGTCGATTGTGCGGACTTCTTGGCTATGTAAGCTTCTAGACGGCGTTTGTTCCTGTCAGATCTAGCTTTTGATGACCGTTTCCGTGTCTTTTGTGTTGTAGGTGACTCGGTCTGCACTTCATGTTGTCCTTAAGTGGGTACACTCACTTTTTTATACTTAATGGAAGAATGTGAATAGTTCTCAATTATCATTATTAATTATAAAGAAATGTGCAAGCCATAGATTGTGAAGTGACAAATGAGAGTTATCCCAAGCCAATTGCTGAGTTTGATTCAGTAATTATGTAGACAAAGCTAACTAATTACCTGATCATTGGTAAATTAATATTTGGACCAAGCTTAAAGAAGTCAAAGAGTACCATGCATTATCTTTATTATATATAATTAAAACAATTTTAAAAACAATATTTATTATTTTATTTATTTTATTTAAAATTTCTGTAATATATTTAAATAAGACAGTGGGAAATTCATACAATTGATACTGAATAATATTTAATTATAGATTTTTTTTCTTCTAAAATCACAATTTTTTAAATCATAAAGTGTCTTTTTATAAATAAATGTTAAAATAATAATCCAAGAGACACAAATCCCTAATTACTTAATGTTTATATTGTTATAAAAACACAGAGCTTTAATTTGTTTATTTAATTTTTTTATCTAAATTCACATTTCGCCTTAGTACAATTCCCATCTCGCCTTAGTATTTTTTTTACCTTTTTTACCTGGAATTTACAACTAAGGCGAAATGGGAACACACCGTACTGAATGGTCAAAACATCATGTTTTTTTATCGACATAAATTTTGTCATAAATGTAACCAAATGATGTAGAAATTGTGTTTTTTCTTCAAATTTCCATCAAATTGTAATGTTTATAGTTCCATTATTGCCTCTCTATTTGAATAAAATAAAATAATAAGAAGAATCTGTTTCTTGTTTTGTTTTGTTTTTGACAAATGATTGTTCACTGCTAGCAAATGAATCATTATATTTATATATCTTATCTGTATATATTTTTGTTCATGTCTTCATCTCCTTATCATTTGTAAAGTATAGACAAATAAGAAAGAATTAAGCTCCACATGTATATTTGCAACATCGTAAATTAATTAAAATAACATTCTGTTGTAAACAAAATTATGATATAAACTTCAATTTAATCCTTGAAAGGAGGTCTAGATTGCTAAAATAATTTATAAATTTTAATTTTTTTATTTGTCCAAAATCATTTAAATTCATTTAATCAACATCCTTTTATGATTATTTGATTAAAATATTAATCATTTATAGTCTTTTTAAAATCTACATTTTTAAAAGCAAAATAACTGAAAACAGGATAAAACAAAGGGAAGTAACAAAAAAGTATTTCAATATTCCCAATACACATCGTTTTGATAACACAACGGCAGTTAGCCGGAGGTAAACATCGTTGATTACCAGTATGTTTGACACCCAAGCTGTCAAGTGAAGCCATATAATTATACATCTTCTTTGATGTTCAGGTAAAATTTAACACAGGTGTCAATTACACCCGTACAGTAGTAAGAAATGATCAAATATGACGTCTGAAAAATTTCACACACGGGAGTTTTTTCTCCTAAACGGGAGGTTCACATGTATGTTACGAAGGGCATCTTATTCACATGACAAAGGAAAACCATGAATAAAGACAACACTTTATATATCCTTTTTATTTATATAAAAACAAAATCTTCTTGTCTGCAGGATTGCAAATTCGTAACTTCAAGGGCGAACTTGTAAACAGGGCGAGTTGTCCCGATACCAAATTCACGCATGCGTAATACAAATATCTACAGTTAAAACATCCTGTTACAAGTAAACAAATAACGTTCATGTGGATGAGATGAAATCTAATAATTTACATAAATAAAAGGGTCATATTTACGATAGTGATTGTTTTACAATCATAATTTACAAATTAAATGATTCAGATGCCTAATCATGTGTAAAAATCGGTGTCAGGAATCTAAGTTGTTTTGAAATTGTAATACACGAAATGAATGCGGCATACGGAGACTCAATGCCAATGGTCAGCCCCTTAAGTCTTCAGAAGACTTGACGTCTTCTTCCACTAAAAAAACCAAATTGTTTAGTCTCTAGAAAATCTTGTAAGATTTTCGCTGCTAGTTTTGCTAAATAGGTGCAATTTGGGTACCGTTACGTTAGCTATTTCAACTTTTTTCTTGGACGCCGTCATAGTAAAAAAAATCCTTTCAAGGCGTAATAATTGTTTGTATTACAAAAAGAAGAAACCTAAATCTTACTTGTCAGTTGTTACGGGCTAACAAAAAAGATTTTTTTAAAGTTGGTTATACATACAATACAACATAAGCTCTAGAGCTTTTATCCAACATACATATATGACAAGCACAATACATAAAACATTAAGTTCATCACTGAGATACTAGTCTCAGAAAGAGGGAGACGGGGTCAACCAAACCCCTATTCAATCTGAATGTAGGACAGAAAGTCACAGGACAAAAAGTCACGGTCAACAAGTCACAGACAAAAAGTCACAATTCAGTTTAGAGATTATTTTCCTTTGAATAAGAAAACACTTTTTTTTTGTATTCTTCTTGAAGTTTTATATAAGAAGCAACTTAGTAATTAAAATTTATTCAATAAATATCAATAATAATCAAATAATTGTTATGAAAACAAAATGTCAAAGTGGCTTGGTACTTAAATGGCTTCAATTTGCCAATAAATATGGCCCCATAAATATATCCTTTGCAAGATTAAAATCTAATACATTTCCATTTATCATGTTTATCAAGCTTTATGAGCAATTTCCTTAAATTAAAAATGAATGTATGTAATAAAAAGAAAATATTTCAAGATCTTTTTCATATATATTCAAACCAATTGTCAACAATTTGTTTGTCAACTTTGTGACTTTTTGTCCTATCAAATTTGTGACTTTATGTCCTGTGACTTTTTGTCCTGCGACTTTCTGTCCGTTCACCTTCCATCTAAATCAGTTAACTGAATAATTGTTTTTTGCAGTAGTCCGGGTAACGAGTCGATATCTGTTATTAATCATGCAAATTGCGAGTAAACACTTACACACCTTTTTCAGAATGTCAGCTAAAAACAAAGAATCACTGGTGATGGGGGAGTGTAACCGATGAATTGATCCTGAATCAGATAAGATTTTCCAAGTATTACGGAACACCTCTTTAAACTTTATTTGATCACACTCGCCTGGAGATTTAATAATAAGGCTACTAAAAACATTTTATTTCCCCATGTTCGCTGTTTTTCGCTATGATTATTAAGCTGAATAAAGCTATTTGAAAAATACATTAATTTGTGTTTTTTTCTGCTACAAGATATTTGAATAAAATGCTAATTACGCACCAGTTGCTGAGCAGAGAATCATTCTAAGCCAGGAAGAGTATATACTAACTGTTAACAGTAAGAATAGAAATTGCCCTGTAAAAAGGCAGTCAAATCTTAACAGAACTGTAACTTAATGATACATGTATATCAAGTTCCAGCACCTCACCCAGCACCCTGGCCCAGCACACTGAGTTAGCAAACTGGTGTGTGTCAGTCCATGGAAGTAATATTACTTGACAGTCTTACAATATAATAATGCGTAGGTTCATATCGTTAGATTTATCGTTTGTTTGGATATTTTTAGGATCGTTGTAAAATTATATAGCTTAAACTTTGTTAAAATACTATTTTAAATTGTTCAATTCGTTATATTTCATAATTTTGTCAAAGTGTACTTTTTAAAGTTTTAAATTTTAAAGATAAAAAAATGAATATATACATATATATATATATATTCCATTTTGATTTGAGGAAAATCTGTTTGAACTGTAATGACATGGTCAGTCCACTGATTTGTTTCAAAGCTGATTACAGGTAATTATAACATACAGTAATTTTCCATTACGACAATGCGTGTACTCTCCTGTGTGTACAAATTAAGTTTTCAAATAATCCAAATATAATTTCATTTTGCTCATTATTTAATAGTAAAAAACAATCTGTCTTAAGGAAACTGTGTTTATTTATTAAGTGACTGTATTAATAAAAAAGTTTGTCCCTCCATGTAAATGTAATCTCATAAGCATATTTGTATTTGTTTACCTTAACTATTGTGTCTTTATTTATATTGTATGTTTCTCTGTAAACTTGTATCTAGTTTTTAGAGAATAAAGTATCTAACTAACTAACTATAACGTAAAGTTTTCTAGAGAACATCCTGTCTACGTGTAATACAGATTGATGGCATTACACACAATTTCTTTTGTTAAATGTGCTTAGGTATCTGTGTCTATTCCCTATTTAAACACCACAAATTTTTCGAAGAAATTAATAAAAAAAATCAATTATATGAAATAAAGAAAAAAAGTAGCAAATATCAACATCAGTAACTAGTAACTGCGCATTGAGTAAATATAATTTCAATATTGCATGAACCAACAAATGGAAGTTTTTAACGAATACAGCCCTTGCACGGTCGGTAATGAATCAACCCTTGACAAAACGTATACATGTAGGCCTATGTAGAAGTGTTTAAAAAGACCAATTCCTATTGGTTATATTTCACACTAGGACCTAAGATAACTAGAACTAAGCAGTGGTTGATCCAGAAATTTTCATAAGTGGCCGGGACCCATTGACTGCCTAAGAGGGGGTCCCTGCCAGTCATGCGTCTAAACACCACCTAGGCCGCCTTGGTGCACTAAGCTCATGAAACTGCACTAAGCCCATGATTGGATGGTGCTATGAATAAAATAAACATACCATCGGACGTAGTTTTTCATGAAGATAATGTATCTGAATTTTTTAGTCATTAAAAATTGTAGTTAAGTCGTAATTTGATTTTTTCTGTCATCAAAGGTTTTGTCCGACGGCACGTGCCAGTAATTAACCAGGTAATAAAATCACTGATCCATGAAGAAATAAAGAAATAAAGAAACATAAAAATTACACGGCATATGAGGTGAGACTCTAATAAAGTATTTGTCTTGTCTTGTCTTGTCTATATATAATTACACCTTCTTGTTTGTCGTGTTATATATTTTGTTTATGGATGTATTTTGTTTTTGCAGGATTTAAAACAAAACTTTGAATTTCTTTTTTTTTTGTGTGTATTTTTTTATAGGTTATTTTGAATTTATGATACTTTGTTTTTAATCAATACTTCATTGTAATTCGAAAGTGCACAATAAACGACTCTTATCATAAATTCATTAAAGGGAAATTCCGCGATTTTTTTCTTATCATCTAATTATGTTCATCTTAACATAAAAAACACATTTGCAAAGTTTTAAATTTATATTCCTTCTAATAACGGAGAAAATCAAGTATTTGTAACTTTTTTGGTTGAATTCTCGAGTGGGTCGTGACGTATTAGCCCGATTTATTGAATTCTGGGAAAAAATAAAATCTGTTTAACTCTTATAGCTTATCGACAATATACGTAATTAAAAGCGCACAGCTGACGAATGGTCGTAGTTATTAACCACAATATAATAATGAACGAAAATGAATATGCATATACCGTTTTGTATTCATTGAATTAAACTCCTATAAAATTATATGTCTCTGTCTCTAGTAAATGTTTTTGAATAAATTTAATTAATTATTGTTGAGATTTTATTCATAAAATATTTATTGAACATTTTTACTATTTACTTGTCTATTTACCGTTATTGTTTTGATAATCATTTCAATGCAACTAATGTGTGAGCAGAGTGTGTATATTATTTTGTAAAGGTCACTGTATATTTCTCGGCTTGAGGTCAATTCGTTTACCTTGTAGCTATTTAGCCGCAGGTGTGAGTTCAAGCGTACACAGGTATAAATGTTGTTATTTGGAAAGGATAAACAGAAAGGATTAGAAAGAGTATGATGTCACGATGTTAATACACTAAGATTAAATACACGATGAGAATAAAGATTCAATAATTAAATTGTGTAAATTAATTGAAAATAAAATTCAGATTCGTAAATCCGAAAATGTATAAAAATAAAAGGAAACAATTTTTGATTACTTTCTTAGCGGCAATTGGCGTAAAGATTCAAATATGAAGTAAAAAATAGTAGTTTTAATCTTTAATAAAAACTAAATGCAATATTACCCAATTTGATATACCATTGTACATCTGTTTGATATCATTGACTTTACCGGAATTTCTTAACTTGTATTCAAATCTGGCTGTGTTTAAATGCTAATGAAACTATTGCAATTTTAAAGTTTTTAATTGACAAAAAAATACAACATACATGGGTTTTTTTTTAGTTTCTTTTTAACATTTTATTCTTACATAATTAAATTCATTTGACAATCATTTACACGAACTTTTTGTGAAAAAATACCAATTATCTAAGCTAAGGCATTATTTTTTTTTAAGGATTTTTGAGGATTTTTTTTTTAATTGTATGATAATAGTTGTGCAATGTTGAACATGATAGCCGTCATTAATCCAAATAAGTAATACAGTAGTTGTAATAAAAGTTATATTTTAGTCATGCATAACTGATATTGACGAATTTAGAATAGTTCATCCATACATCGTTGTTCTTAAAACAATCATTATTAGTATACATGTAAGTTTCCTGACGTATAAGAGCCATTGAGGATGAGCTCCAGAGAAAGCAGACTAGTAGCGTTTCGTTCGTTTGTTTGTTGGGAAAGGAGAGGAAATGCAACCGCTTGTACAGATAAACAACAGAATTACCATACAAGCATTTATAGTCAACACAATCAGAAACAGTTCCCATCGTTAGACGGGGAATATGAAGGCTTTCAAGAATGAACAAGTGACATGTCTAACTCGAACAGTTAGAAAACGGACTATCGACATCGACCGCTTGTTCTTGATAGTTGAAATTGTATGCATATATACGTATACGTTTATGATAGTGATGAGTTCTTGTGTCTGACAAAAACTAAATTCCTTCATGGTTATATCTTGCCATACGTTTATATTGGTTTGTAAGGTGATTACTCAAAATCGTTATTTGAAAATCCTGTTTGTGAGATGTATATTCATTTCAATACAGAAATTTCGTCTATATATTTCACAAGTGTATAACACGGAGAAGCTCTGAAGGTCCATTACTCCCATTTTGTTTGGGTGTGAACCATCGATGTTGACAGCAATATCAAAGAATAAGATGATGATGGTAGAAAGAACTATGGGCGTCATGTGGCAAATATTACATGCATATCGGACAATGAGTTGTCAATCTGTATGAAAAGATTTCCAATACAACCATATTATTGAGAAGGAATGTTTACATGCTATACTCTCGTACTAGTATTACAGGGTTCTTGTGGCGTTCACCTTAGACACACATCTTTTTAACGATGTTTAAAAAAAAGACAGAACCAATTTAATGTCATATTTCCCTATTTTTTTTAAATATAACTAAAAGTCTTTCATCTGACAAGAATACCCCTATTTAGCGGACAAGTAATTTTTTCTTTTTTCTGTTATTGAATACCAAGAAAAAAAATAAATCCCGAAATTAATTTGAAACTTTGATACTCAAAAGTTTCCCAGCAAAATATTCACATCCCTTCGGGATAATTAGTGTTCGTCCAGTGGCATATATAACAATTGTGATGACGAATTCCTTCCTTTGTTCGAGAACAATCTTATTGAAATATAAATCTGTGATTTTACTATGTCCACAACTTCAATGTACCAAAGCAAAAGTTATACATCGACCTGTATTTAAATCAAATTGGTTCTCTTCTTGTTCTTCTGGTATACAATAGTCTATCGACATTCGATGATTACATACTGTTGGCATACGTGGACTAGTCTATTTACAACACTTTTACCCCTATTTATTCAAAATATATGTTTTTTTCTTATGTTCAATGTATACATGTATATATTTTAAATTGCGCTATAGTTCCGTAACTTTCTATCCAGTCGTATAAACGAATCGTCGGCAAGTGCGTACATATTTTTAAATCAATATTTCTGGTATGTTCCAATCTGTCCTTCACTTTTGACAATGAGATATATATTACATTTTCCCAAATTCACCCTGGGAAAAAATATTTAAATAGATTTTAATTTCATCAAATCTTATTTTTTGGGTATTATTTATATTTTTATGAATAATATTCTTTACACCAGAAATGTTATTTATAAACAAGCGTATGAGTTTGGTAACGACAAGTAAGACAGAGTTGTATATTATACATCTGATAGTTCAAAATGGAAAGTTAAATGTTATCAGCCGTGTACACTGATCAATATCTGCAGAAGTGAAACGATGCGTGAACTTGCAAGCCCGACAGGAAATCGCTTGAATACCTGGACGTGTCACCTCACACCCCTCACAATACCTTTGGAAGTAATACCTTTAGCCATGCTGGTAATCAGAAGAGGGAAGATAAAAATTTATTTGAAAACGGTTTATTACTTTAAAGAATTATGAACAAATTAGATTTTCGAAAACAATTTTCACGGAATACTTATTTATGATTTCAACTTTGACTTTTCACCTTATTCCAATATCAAGTTTAAAAACAACAGACCATGGTTAGTTAGTCGGATAAAACAACCGTACGATTGACAAGATATCGACACGCAATTACGACTACATCGGTTACTGTAGTTTTGTTTCTTTGTGGTTTATAGACATATCGTTTCATTAATCGGGAAAGAAGGACAAAATGGCGGAACTCAGAGAATTAATACTCTAAATTTAAAATCGATGGTGATCGCTTATCTAGTGGAATAAAACTTTAATATCTATGAATTTGAGCATTTTTATACAGAATGAACATAATATCAATTTTTGATTTTTTTGCGAAGTTTCCCTTCAAATAAGAGCCTTCCCAGTGCAGAAATAATCAAGTCAAATCAAATCAAATTTTATTGCCATATAAATCTGTGAGATGTGGGGTTTAGTATTATTTTAAGTTTATCATCTTTAGCAGTATCTTTCCACTTCGAATTGATTTCTATGAAGTCAAAATATTTGTTTCTATAAAAGTTATATTTAGGGCAGTTGAGAAAGAAGTGTTTTTCGTCCTCTATCTCATTACAGAATTTGCAATATCTCTGATCTCTAGGGATCTTAAGATGTCTACCCTTTTCTATTAAAAGAGTGTGTTCGCTAATTCTGAATTTTGTTAATAGTTTTCTGGAGTCAGATTGGTTATGTTTTAGGTAAAATTCGTGTTTCAAGTTAATCTTTAATATTTTTGTATAGGAACATTTTATTACTGACTTTCATTTAAATCCTTTATCTTTTTTTCCAATAGATTATTGAAAAAGACATTGCAATTAGATTTAATTTGCTTTTTTATGTTATTTAATGCTGTACCTGTATTTTGTACAGTTGTTATTATTTCTGGATCAATATCTAATTCTGTTAAATTATCAATTTCTATTGTTTTTTACTATATTTCTGCAAATCTTTTGTTTCGAAAAGCGCAAACAAACAATTTTTCCAAAAATAAATTTCTCACAAAGCATCACAGAAAACAGACCTTTTATCATTACTAATTAGGAACAAAGAAAATAATTTACTAGTTAAAAGATAATCCCTCAGAATTGATTGGATCAATTGACAAAGTGATCAGACATGCATTACACAAGTAGAGCGTGTGTCACGTTAAAAATGTTAATAACTTTTAAATCTCTTTATATCATCGAACCATCTTTTAACATATGTTTTTTAATATAATGATTGATCTTAATTAATGATCTTGGTGCATATTTAACCTTTGCTTCATATCCTTAGTGCAGTATTTATAAATTCGTCAAGCTTCATTGCATTCAATCAACAATATGACAACTGGACACATTACACAAAATCGGCGCGTGCCATATAAAATGTTAATAATTCTTTTATTTCTGAATATTTTTACACCAAAATTTAAATATATGCTCTTTATTCAAATCTGTATCGTACTGAATGACCTTGGTGCTTATTTGACTGGTCCATCATGGGCTTAGTGCACTTCCTGGAGCTTAGTGCACCAAGGCGGCCTAGGTGGTGTTTAGACGTACCGGTAATTCCCTATATAATCTCCCATTTTCCAAGATTAGTGTGGGGTGGGGGGTGGGGGCTGGAAAAAAAACCTAAATCCGCCTCTGCTAATTGGGAAGTCATTTTGTCTGATACACACATATAAATACCTATTATGTACAAAATGCTTCAAATATATGCATATATAATAATAGTGCGTCTAAAAACCGTTAAGGATCTCCTCACGCAAGACATAAAAAGTCACTTATGACAAGTATTTTAGTGTTGAGGGTATTCATTCGATTCATAACTTATTTCATAATCTTGTAATTTTTGTTTTGATAAAATTTGAGACATAAATACATGTATTGAGACATAAATACATGTATTGAGACATAAATACATATATTGAGACTTAAATACATGTATTGAGACATATATTACATGTATTATATGTCTCTGATAAAATAAAACCAACTTTAAAGAAGTTATTTAAGTTTGAATCGGCTGTCACCTGTGTTTTGCATTGGGATGTCAAAACATTAATGTTATTTACAAAAATGCCAAAACCTGCAAATATATTTTAGGCAAAAAGAGACATTTATAAATCGATGATTTTTACACTAAACGTTTTTGTAATTTGTTATAGAAATATTAATAAGTACATGTACATAGTTTTATCAAGGATTTGTATAGTAACTATTGGTTTTATAAAGTCCTTCATTGCTTCAACCTCTTGGTGAAATTTAAATGGCGAGACGATAATTAATAAACTATCTATCTATCTATTGACATGCGCCGTTATTTGGGATTTTAGAATACGTCACGGATGACCGATGATCATATTCAATACCAATCATCATTTGAATTTTGTCAATTGATCTTTAATGATTAGGACTGATTGGTCATGGCAGAGAATGTGTCTCTGTTGATGGTTATAAACACATAGAAGTAAACTTTACAAAAAAAAGTTTACTTGGAAAAAAATATAAAATTATATGAATATGCTAAATAAATTTTTCTTTTGTATGTAATAATTGAAGACGTTTAGAAATATAAAAAAATCTTCACATAGTTGGGAAATTTTCTATTCAAGTTATATTAATTATAAACGTTTAGAATTATAGATCTTTTTCGATGTACAATTTGGCCCGCTTGGAGATCTTAATAATTGTTTGTCTACTTTCGTCTATTTACATTGCTGATATTCTTTAATCAAGGATTTGTACAAGCCCTTGCTATAATATAATGAATCTCGTCGCCAATATCACCATAATAACTTAAGGAACAGATACAATCTTATCCTAAATAGTTTGCCATCTAACAATTCAAAAAGAAATTTTGAGTCGAAACTGAAGTACCAAATCTTTAAAAAGAATCACCTTTTTGGAACAGTATGACGTCGAAAATTAAACTGTATATATATATTCTTTTTTGAAATAATTTAGAATTATCTTTAGACAGCTTTCATATGCAAATCTTTTTAGAACTATGTGAGCGTATTACCCCCCCCCCCTTTTCCTTCTATAATAAACTATTGAATGAATCTGAATCTATAAAATTTATTTGAAACGATTTTGTGTCTTAATTTGTGTTTGCTAATTAATTGCGGTCCATGCTGTCAAAAGTCAAAAATGTCTCCTTGTGTATAAGTTATTGATAAAAAATATTTGAAGCCGCTAGAAGAATAAATCATTTCCTGAACTTAAATACATTTATCTGTAAATAAAGACAATTTGCCTAAAACATTCTCGCATATATTTAAACAATTGTAAAATAATTAATTCAACGACTTTCTTTTCCTTTTTACTTTTCTTCTTCAGTTTTTGTTTTTTGTTTTTTATACCCATTGCTTTTTTTTATCCTATTTTCGTATAACATGTTAGCAGTTGAACGGAATTAAGTACATTTTTCAGGAATTTACAACTTAAATTTTCAACAACAAAATTCCACACTTTTTTACTTGAATTTTTTTTTTTCTGTTTTGAAGGCGCCACCAGTGACCCCGTAGCACACATAACCAACACCTAACATGGCGTATTCATGATGTTGAGGTATTGACATACAATCACATTTATCAATATTCAGCAAGTAGGTAATTTGTGTTGAATGCCAGTAGGTCAGAATTTGTTAATTGAATTTTACCTGTAAAAGGGTCACTACTAGCTGTCAAATTCATGTTCATCGATTTTAATCAAATTCACATAACGTGTGGTGTTGAATTGTTTATTAAAATTCCACGCACAATCTTGGCTGATATGCATAAAACCATTATTTCATGAACCTGCATGAAATATTGACTTATCACAGAACTAAAAAAATAAACCACCGAAAGTCCACATAAGAGGTGGATGTGAATTAACAGAATAGAGAATAACGGGCAAAGAAAAAAAGGAACAAAGAATAGTGAAAGAAAAAGAATAATGGTAAAACGTGTAAGTCATTAAAAATACAGCTTAAAAAAAGAAGCCTCTGTCATCAATCTAAGGAATTTACCCAAGGTTAATTTTACGGCGGCTTATTTTATTTTGGATTAAAAATAAACACAATTGACAAGTTTCCTTCCCCTGCATTTTCGATCGCACATGTAAATAGCACGTTGGTCTCAAATAAGACACTGATATCATACATTACAACACTTGCCGTCAGTATATGAAAATATTAATTAAGAAGGTATAGAAAATTAATCCACGCACACTATTATCCTTCACAGGCCTAAATCGTTAGTCCGCAAACAACGAGGGTGAATAAAAAACTGATAAAAAAACCCAGCACTTTGAACACAGCCACCGGCATGCTATCAATTTGAAAGCTTCCCAAATTAGCAACTATCAACAATTTCTACCCATAGAAAACTTTTGTCCTTCTTTATGAAAAATGAAATATGTTGATATTAATGGTATAAAGGTTAAATCAATTTATTCATATATTTGACCGACTAGAATTTAATAATTGGGGAATATAAACCACAGGCACTAGACGTTCTGTCAATAGCATAAAAATATTGGCAATGGGAAGAAAATAGTGTCCATATATATAATATAGAGTCTAGTGTCTGTGTTTAAACAAATTCCTATTGTAAGTGATAAAACTATTAAAATTTATATCAGATCATATCAGGGTGATTGAAATGAGGAAAAGGGGGGTGGTGATCAGGTATTTTTGGGGGAAGAAAGAAGGGAGGGTGAGTCCCTTGGGGGTAATCCTCACCCCCTTCAATTTGAGAATATGCTATTATCTTGTAAACGGTTTAGATCCCCACCCCTAAACCATATATATTCTTGAATGGGACTATAAAACAAATCAATTAAAATTAAAGGTTAGTCCCTGGGGGTCACCCCACCCCGTTCAATTTGAGAATGTGCTATTATCTTGTAAACGGTTTAGACCCCCACCCCTAAACCATATATATTCTTGAATGGGACTATAAAACAAATCAATTAAAATTAAAGGTTAGTCCCTTAGGGTCACCCATCCCCGTTCAATTTGAGAATGTGCTATTATCTTGTAAACGGTCCAGATCCCCACCCCTAAACCATATATATTCTTGAATGGGACGATAAAACAAATCAATTAAAATTAAAAGGAAGTTCCTGGGGGTCACCCCATCCCGTTCAATTTGAGAATGTGCTATTATCTTGTAAACGGTCAAGATCCCCACCCCTAAACCATATATATTCTTGTATTGAACAATTAAACACTTCAAATGAAATATAGGGAGAGTCCATAGGGGTCACCCCCACCCTCACATGTTTGAAAAACTTTTAAATGGTTGAGATCCCCAGTGGTTAAGTGAAAAAAATTCCGGATCACAGGGGGAGGATTCTAGGGGTTGGAAGTTCAACTTGGAACCCCCCCCCTTTTTTTTTGGACAATCAATGCATTTGAATGGGAACATATAGTTGGAACCACCCCTCCTAAATCCTGGGTTGGGAACAGGGAACCCCCTTTATAAAATGGCTGGATCCATCCATGCATACCATCTAGCTAGCTATTAAGGCATTTAAAATATGAAATAAATCTAACAAGGAAATTAACGGTGTAGGCAACTGTTTTGAATTTTAAAAAAAAGCCTTTATTAACAATGTTAAATTTTGTGTGCATTTATTTTTGCTTATTTTCAATAACAAATAAATAATGGACAGAATTGCGTGATTGATTATTGTAATTTACGAAAAATCTGCATACATGTTATAAAATGGGAAGTAGAAACTGGGAATTTGTCAAAGAGACAACAACACAACCAAAGAGCAGACAACGGCCGAAGGTCACCTATGGGTCTTCAATGCAGTGAGGAAATTTTGGCACTGGTCTTCAGCTCATAAATATGTCTCAGAAATGAGAATGATATACAGCTCTCATTTGCATTAATAAAAACCTCACAATATGTTCTGAATATCAGAATATACAGTATTGCAAGATACTCTCATATTGTACACATGGAGCTGAGAAACTGTAAAATTAATCATGCTAATTTAACATAAAGTCCTCGGAATTAATCTTAATATGCATACAAAGGAATATAAGTATATATATATGTATATATGGTCTTCAAAAATAAGAGTATCAATGCTATTAATTTATGACAAGATCTTAATCAAGTAATAATTTTGGTTTGTTTAAATATTTCGGAGGTTAGTACATTGTAGTATGACCTCCTTTTTTGTGATGATGTTTTCCTTTTAAGCTGGGAAAAATTGTTTGTATCAACAAAAATAAAAACACAAAGTTAATCTGGAATTATGTTTTTATCATTTTTTTATATTTAGATCATGTAGATCATGTAGATTGTCAGCAAGATGAAAAGAAAAAAAAATATGCAGCTCAAAAGTCGAAATGTGGATAAGCTGAGGTTCAAGGTCCTCCTTTTGCAGATTTTCATATTTTGCATGAATGAATTTAAAGTTTATACCATGGACAGCAGAGAAAGAAAAAAAAACTTTTCAATTTTCCTGCTTCTGAAGAATAAATGTAAAACATCTTGTTTTTGGTAAGTTTTATGCTCTGTCTTAATAGTGTTTGTATCCTTTTTAATTTTTTGGTGAGTGTTTGCCATGAATTTCAGTAAGTAGCCTGTGGATTTACATATATATATACTCAAAATTTAGTACTAATATTAAGGGATTTTAGCATGACATCCTGTCGAATGCTTGTTAATCATGTTTATGTTCCAGAACATATGAGTATTAAGACTACGCGTACAGTCTGCCCAATTTTAAGAAGTTGGTCAAGTTTATTAGAAACAAATATACATTACAGATCAACATAACTGAAATCTTTAATAGATTAATACAAAAAGTTTAATTGCAGTAGAAATAAAAATACATGTTTGGTTGAGCTCTGGTATTAGACAGTACAAGTACCGGGTATACTCAAATGGTCTGATTGTATGCATATGGTTGGACTGTAAGAGTATACTTATATGTTTCGGACCGTAAACGTACGATCCAAATACTTATATGGTCTGGAACATTTATACATGTCTTAAAACTAGTATCTGACAAACACGTTGGTGTTTGTGAACTTGGTAATAAGTTATTCGATAGAAATATAATGTTTTCAGATTATAAAAATAATATCCCATATTTACTTTTAATAAAGAAGAAGATTATTGATGTATGTATAACTGTAAAATGAGACAGCAAGCCAACAACACAAAAAATAAGTATAAAACAATATATTTTTTTGTATCAATGTTATAATTTCAAATATGTCCGAAGATTTCAAGGTATTTTTACATTGAAATTAAACACAAATTGAACTCTGTCAGAACTTCAAAAGCTTAAAGATATATTGTTTCTGTTGTCTGCATTTTGTATAATATATTGAAAATTCTAGTAAATAATGGAATATGTTATTATAATTGCCTAAAGTTTTAACATTGATCTTTATATATATATGATATATATAACTTGGGAAAATACCAAAATATTTTAAAGAAGAATAAATTAATTGATTGTTATATACCGGTAGTATTAGAATAGGAAGATGTGGTATATTGCTAATTTGACAACTCTCCATCAGCATGATCAGAGACCAAAGGATGTAAGAGGTTAACAACTGATGACACTGGACAACCTTTAACAATCAGTAAAATCCATACCGCATAGCTATTTTTATTAAAAATCATATTATTGCTACATGTATGGAAATTTTTTTATATAATACTTCAGATTTTATTGGTTCTTTTTCAGAAGGATTGAAATTCATCACCTAGAATAAATGGAGAAAACATAGAAACAAGACCAGAATAAATTCAAAGACAAAAGTTGGATCAGCTATTATTTTCATCACTCAGTCAATGATTTGAAGATCTTTTAAATACCAAAAGATATTCAAACCACAATAATGTCAATGTTTAGTGCTGAATGACCAAAAAGTGGACTATAAGATCACACAATGCTGGATGATAAGAAACTATTAATGTTTTGTGTGGAGAGATATTGTGAAAAAAATAGATTTACTTAAATAGCTACTGTAAATTCAAGAATTATTGTGAGGGTTTATATTTGCAAAAATTGCTACACAGTTGTAAAAGCAATAATTTAAACTCCCATTTAGAAATATTTTATATGAATTAAAGGGAAACTTCGCAAAAAAATCAAAAATTGATATTATGTTCATTCTGTATAAGAATGTTCAAATTCATAGATATTAAAGTTTTATTCCGCTAGATAAGCGATCACCATCGATTTTAAATTTAGAGTATCAATTCTCTGCGATCCGCCATTTTGTCTTCTTTCCCGATTAATAAAAACGATATGTCTATAAACCACAAAGAAACAAAACTACAGTAACCGATGTAGTCGTAATTGCGTGACGATATCTTGTCAATCGTACGGTTGTTTTATCCGATTAACTAACTTGATACGAAAAATATTCTTACTTTTTTTTAAATTACCATGGTCTGTTGTTTTTAAACTGTTGATATTGGATTTAGGTGAAAAGTCAAAGTTGAAATCATAAATAAGTGTTACGTGAAAATTGTTTTCGAAAATCTAATTTGTTCATAATTCTCTAAAGTAATAAACAAATATATTTTGATCTTCCCTCATCTGATCACCAGCATGGCTAAAGGTATTACTTCCAAAGGTATTGTGAGGGGTGTGAGGTGACACGTCCAGGTATTCAAGCGATTTCCTGTCGGGCTTGCAAGTTCATGCATCGTTTCACTTCTGCAGGTATTGATCAGTGTACACGGCTGATAACTTATAACTTATAACTTTCCATTTTGAACTATCAGATGAATAATATACAACTCTGTCTTACTTGTCATTACTAAACTCATACGCTTGTTTATAAATAACATTTCTGGTGTAAAGAATATAATTCATAAACATATAAATAATACCAAAAAAATAAGATTTGATGAAATTAAAATCTATTTAAATATTTTTTTCAAGGGTGAATTTGGGAAAATGTAATATATAGTCATTGTCAATAGTGAAGGACAGATTGGAACAGACCAGAAATATTGATTTAAAAAAATGTACGCACTTGCCGACGATTCGTTTATACGACTGGATAGAAAGTTACGGAACTATAGCGCAATTTAAAATATATACATGTATACATTGAACATAAGAAAAAAACATATATTTTGAATAAATAGGGGTAAAAGTGTTGTAAATAGACTAGTCCACGTATGCCAACAGTATGTAATCATCGAATGTCGATAGACTATTGTATACCAGAAGAAGAAGAGAACCAATTTGATTTAAATACAGGTCGATGTATAACTTTTGCTTTGGTTCATTGAAGCTGTGGACCTAGTAAAATCACAGATTTATATTTCAATAAGATTGTTCTCGAACAAAGGAAGTAATTCGTCATCACAATTGTTATATATGCCACTGGACGAACACTAATTATCCCCAGGGAATGTGAATATTTTGCTGGGAAACTTTTGAGTATCAAAGTTTCAAATTAATTTCGGGATTTATTTTCTTTCTTGGTATTCAATAACAGAAAAAGGAATAAATTACTTGTTCGCTAAATAGGGGTATTCTTGTCAGATAAAAGACTTTTAGTTATATTTAAAAAAAATAGGGAAATATGACATTAAATTGGGTCTGTCTTTTTTTTTAAACATCGTTAAAAAGATGTGTGTCTAAGGTGAACGCCACAAG
The DNA here is from genome assembly GCA_019925275.1 of Mytilus edulis. Lineage (NCBI taxonomy): Eukaryota > Metazoa > Mollusca > Bivalvia > Mytilida > Mytilidae > Mytilus > Mytilus edulis. Next base: position 95,249,016 of record CM034354.1, read on the forward strand.
AACCCTGTAATACTAGTACGAGAGTATAGCATGTAAACATTCCTTCTCAATAATATGGTTATATTGGAAATCTTTTCATACAGATTGACAACTCATTGTCCGATATGCATGTAATATTTGCCACATGACGCCCATAGTTCTTTCTACCATCATCATTTTATTCTGTGATATTGCTGTAAACATCGATGGTTCACACCCAAACAAAATGGGAGTAATGGACCTTCAGAGCTTCTCCGTGTTATACACTTGTGAAATATATAGACGAAATTTCTGTATTGAAATGAATCTACATCTCACAAACAGGATTTTCAAATAACGATTGTGAGTAATCACCTTACAAACCAATATAAACGTATGGCAAGATATAACCATGAAGGAATTTAGTTTTTGTCAGACGCAAGAACTCATCACTATATATATCATAAACGTATACGTATATATATATATGCATACAGTTTCAAATATTAAGAACAAGCGGTCGATGTCGATAGTCTGTTTTCTAACTGTTCAGAGTTAGACATGTCACTTGTTCATTCTTGGAAGCCTTCATATTCCCCGTCTAACGATGGGAACTCTGTCTGATTGTGTTGACTATAAATGCTTGTATGGTAATTCTGTCGTTTATCTGTACAAGCGGTTGCATTTCCTCTCCTTTCCCAACAAACAAACGAACGAAACGCCACTAGTCTGATTTCTCTGGAGCTCATCCTCAATGGCTCTTATACGTCAGGAAACTTACATGTATACTAATAATGATTGTTTCAAGAACAACGATGTATGGACGAACTTTTATAAATTCGTTAATATCACTTATGCATGACTAAAATATAACTTTTATTACAACTACTGTATTACTTATTTGGATTAATGACGGCTATCATGTTCAACATTGCACAAATATTATCATAGAATTTAAAAAAAAAATCATCAAAAATCCTCAAAAGAAATAATGCCTTAGCTTAGATAATTGATATTCTTTTCACAAAAAGTTCGTGTAAATGATTGTCAAATGAATTTAATTATGTAAGAATAAAATGTTAAAAAGAAACTAAAAAAATCATGCATGTTGTATGTTGTATTTTTTTGTCAATTAAAAACTTTAAAATTACAATAGTTTTATTAGCATTTAAACACAGCCAGATTTGAATACAAGTTAAGAAATTCCGGTAAAGTCAATGATATCAAACAGATGTACAATGGTATATCAAATTGGGTAATATTGCATTTAGTTTTTATAAAAGATTAAAACTACTATTTTTTACGCCAATTGCCGCTAAGAAAGTAATCAAAAATTGTTTCCTTTTATTTGTATACACTTTCGGAATTACGAATCTGAATTTTATTTTCAATTAATTTACACAATTTAATTATTGTATCTTTATTCTCATCGTGTATTAAATCTTAGTGTATTAACATCGTGACAGCATACTCTTTCTAATCCTTTCTGTTTATCCTTTCCAAATAACAACATTTATACCTGTGTACGCTTGAACTCACACCTGCGGCTAAATAGCTACAAGGTAAACGAATTGACCTCAAGCCGAGAAATATACAGTGACCTTTACAAAATAATATACACACTCTGCTCACACATTAGTTGCATTGAAATGATTATCAAAACAATAACTGAAATATTTTCAGTTCAATATCAGTAAAAATGTTCAATAAATATTTTATGAAAAAAATCTCAACAATAATTAATTAAATTTATTCAAAAACATTTACTAGAGATAATTTTATAGGAGTTTAATTCAATCAATACAAAACGGTATATGCATATTCATTTTCGTTCATTCTTATAGTGTGGTTAATAACTTCGACCATTCGTCAGCTGTGCGCTTTTAATTACGTATATTGTCGATAAGCTATAAGAGTTAAACAGATTTTATTTTTTCCCAGAATTCATTAAATCGGGCTAATACGTCACGACCCACTCGAGAATTCAACCAAAAAAGTTACAAATACTTGATTTTCTCCGGTATTAGAAGGAATATAAATTTAAAACTTTGCAAATGTGTTTTTTATGTTAAGATGAACATAATTAGATGATAAGTAAAAAATCGCGGAATTTCCCTTTAAACTGATCCCAAAATCGTAAAAATTAAAATCTCATTTTAGTCTTAAATGACAAAAATCCAACAATAAATGCACGCAATAATTTCTGAATTTACAGTACTAGTATGTTCAGCCTTATATTAGAGTTTTTCATTGATTTCAAATGGTAAATAATAGTGTTTCAAAGTATTCTATAATTCATAAATAAACATATATATTGATACTTACATTATCTACTTTGTTGTTTAAAAGTTAAGTTTTGAACAGTTATAGAACAATATGTTGAATTTACATTTCCAAAGAAAAAAGATATTCAATTAAAAAGATTCATCTTATAACAATTTACTACCAAATGACCAAATAGAATACATTGTAACATACACATTACTGTATATTTATATCTGTATATTTATAATTTGAATCCCATAGGATTTTATTTTGTCCCATGGGATATTAAAAATCCCATGGGATAATAATAATCCCATGGGATTTTTTTTGTCCCATGGGACTACAATTATCCCATGGGACCAAAAAAATCCCATGGGATTTAACCAAAATCCCATGGGATTTTGCCCTGTCCCATGGGATATTGAAAATCCCATGTTTTTATAAATCAAATAGCAAAATAAATATAATAGTAACAGTAGAAAACAAATGAAATTATTGAATCCCATGTAATTCCGCACAATTTGGTTATATACATGACACTGTAGCTCTTATTTGAGGCGGCGGCGGATTTGCAAATGAGTGTTTTGCAAATTTAAAGTGTCCAGTGTTTTTGATTCTTTTAAATTTTTCGAAGTTTAGTTCATTTTCGCTGAACTAGTAATATTTTGGGTAAGTTACCCTATGGATACCATCTCTAAGTGTAGGATTTCCTTGCTGTGTTGAAGACCCATTGGTGGCATTTGGGATGTTTTAATTTTTGGTTGAGTTACTGTCTCTTTTGGCGCAGTTCCCGTTGCCATTCTAGATCTTAGTTTAACAGTGATTGTATTTTGTGTTTATTTTGTGTCGATGCAAAGAGTGCTTGTGTTCTTTAGGTATGGATAAACGTACTTGTAAAATCTAGGAAGCCAATTCGAAGTAAAAACCTTAGAGTGTAAAAAATGTTTTATTTAAAAAAAAAAATTATTTAAAAAAAAAATAAAAAAATACGTACATCAATACAAAACATGGATAGGAAAACATGTGACAAGTCATTTATACAAATTATTCTTCTTAAAGTGGAAACCTTGTGAAGTTCAACAGCAGCTTTCAATTAATCGAAGCCTTTTCATCTACGATCATACTGTCTTTAGCAGCAGTTGTACGTTAATATATGAAAATACGCAAAT